>JAVJIF010004437.1:0-251110 GCA_038442645.1 Agave tequilana
TTGAAAGATCCATTGTCCTTCGCCTGCCTGTAACTGGCGATCGGCGGTCGGATGCGGCATCCCCGAACAAAAGTCGGGCTTTCTGTAAGTCCGACGGTCAACATCCCAAGAGGAGCCGTGGTCAAGATACTCCGCGTGGTCTGCGGATGACCGCCTTGGATGAGCGTATCCGGACGAGGGAGCTCCGCTCACTGAACAAAGAAGCCTGTCCATGGAACTGCAGGCTGAGGTTACCATCTGCTCCACTGGTCAGCCCAAACAGACTGCTCAGGAGATCGGGAGTGTAATGCACTGCCAAGACAGAAAACGAACTATGATTAGTTCAACAATCAAGTGGGTACGAAGACATAAAAAATTCACTAAGGCATAGCCTCACTCAGCAAGCAAGGCCAGCAAGGCGATAGCCTCGATGAAGCTTGATCTCGCGGATAAAACTGCATTTTTGCAGAAGCGTCCAAAGTACCAACTTCGCTTAAACAGGAAGTGGTATAGCCCTAAGGGCTAACGTCACCAAGAGAGCATCATGGTCAAAAGTCACCCTTCGTGACCATGACTGAAGGAACAGACCTATATCCTGTTCCTCAACAGGATGGAGACTGCCCGAATAATGGCTTCGTACGAAGAACTGTTCGGTTCTTAATTCCTTGTGCAAGGAAGATAGGAGGTTCAAGGAAACGAGTTCCCTAATGAGGACAGATCATATTCGATCATCCTAATAGCCAAATGTTGGCTCCAAAGGAGAAAGACCACAGTCTCTAATCAGATAGAAAAATCCCTCACCGGTGACAGGTCGCTCGATGACCGGAGGAAGAGGGCCCTCCGCTGCAGAAGTCGCCACTTCTTTCCCGCTCGTCTTTTGGGCGCCATTAAAAGAGTTGAAGAGTTCTCAAGGTTCTCTGAACGAAGAAGAAGAGGAAGAGGGAAAGTCAAGAAATTTCTCTAAAAAGGAGATCTTTTCCTGCTCAGACCCGATCGGGCTTTATAGGCCAATCAGCGCCTGAAACGAGGCCTCGAAAAGGGCGTATGCCGCCGTTTCGAATTAATTCGAAACGCCGCCCAAAGCGCCTTCCCGAGAAGCGCTGGTCACTCCACTAAGAGTTAACTTCGCACTGGAGCAAAGTGCGGACTTCGCACAATCCTTCAAGGACATTCGCCGAGAGGCTTACCTTAGCCCCTCTAAAAAGGCGCTGACATGCCAGTCTCGCGAAGATCACTCAAAGAAAGGACTATGTCCTTAAACTCCGCATACGGTTTTAGCCCCGCTATGGCCAAACCTTCAAAGAAAGCAAGCGAAGATCAGATGATTAGAAGATGAACTTTCATTGATTTAAAAAAGAAGGGTACATTGATATTACATCGAAGTTGTGTTTCATACAACACACCCAGTTGCTCGACAGGGTAATTTGTGCAAAAAAGCATACAAGTGGTTTTATCCGCTTCTAAGTCAAACCGACTGGACAAAGGAGGCCTTCCTCCTGACAAAGGCCGTAATCAGTGGTGCCGCAAGGACACGGTCATTAATCTCCACAAAAATGGCAGGTCTTGCCAGGCTATTTTTGTTGAAGCCTGGCAATAGAAA
Source organism: Agave tequilana (assembly GCA_038442645.1). Taxonomy (NCBI): domain Eukaryota; kingdom Viridiplantae; phylum Streptophyta; class Magnoliopsida; order Asparagales; family Asparagaceae; genus Agave; species Agave tequilana. Next base: position 1,580 of record JAVJIF010004437.1, read on the forward strand.
CCTATCGCCGCCAACACGATAGATCACGTATAATGGGAATCGGCAGTGATACCAGTGATCTAACGGGGGTGAGGGCCGCTTTCCCGAAGTGGATCGCCCTTAAAGGCCACCAAAGTTGAAAGTTGGCAATGATGCCAGTGATCTCACAGGCGACGCCCACTATCTTGAAGCGGATCATCTCCGACAAAGCGGCTACCAGCCTTACCTCAGAACGAATCATCTCAGATAAGAGGCTGCCACCAGCCTCTGGGACATGCACCCGCTGCCCCGAATTGTTCCTCTGCTTAAAAGTAAAGCTTCAACCGGGGAAGCATAAGGCAATTTTATGGTTCCTTCCATCAAGTCACAAGATTGGCGAGCATAGCCCACTGCAAGGCAAATCAGAACAGATTAGCAGTTAAGCACAGAAAAAAACTGCAAATCAGAATCTTTTGGGTCAAAGCAATCCAATTTCAGTAAAAGCAGAGGACAAGCCTCGCCTGCACAGCAATGATGGGCTGGCTCAGCAAACGCCAAGCCCAAGCCTCGCCTATATGGCTAGCCAGACTGACCCCGTGGGATAGTCTTAACTCTGCCTATATGGCAAGACTGGCTCAACTATTGAAGAGACCAAGTCCCAAGTTTTGTCTGGGCAGCGGATTAACATGAAGCGATCTTTCTGGGAAGCTATGCCAAAATCCTTCTTTATAGATCAGTCAATTGTAAGATGAAGAACAAGGGAAGCTAATCCCTGAAGCAGCTGTTGAAGCTGAATTAAGGGAGAGAATTTCCTAAAATCGGTGAAGTCGTTGAATGATCAAGACTTACCGGTCCTTGGCCGGATAATGACCAGAGTGGGCATTCCCACTAGTTCAGAGATCTGAGTATCTCTTTCAAACAAGAGAAGAGAAGAGAGGCAAAGCACTTCTCTTCAGAGGACCTCAAGTGTCCTATTTATAGGCCCCATGGCCTGAGCGCTGCCGCCTCAAGCGTGGAAGCACGAGCGCATTTAAGGCATTTATCACGCCTTGAGAAAAAGGAGACGTTTCCCTGGAACAGTGCAAAGGAGAAACGTCTCCCTCATAAAGGCACTTATTGCGCCTTGAAGAAAGGGATATCCTCCTCGGAAACGTGCAAATCGGAGAATATCCCCTCGATCAGCACGAAGAAAGGAGTAATCCTCCTCGTAACCAGCCCACGGCAGTTGATCTCGGGAAAGCGACAGATGTTCCAGAGCGAACCTACCTAGCTGCGAAGCTACCCAGACGCGAGTCTACATGATTCCTCGGCGAATCTACGTCCCAAAGCAGGATTCAAGCGAAGCTGAACTCAACCATCATGGCGACGTTCATACTCCACACACCACCAATCAAAGCAGTTCAAAGTATTCGAAGTCTGAGCCATTGCAGACTTTCGAAACTTTGAAGGGGGTTGTTGACACTTAAAAAAAAACAAGATTCTTATTGGTCGAACAATGTCTAAACTTGTTGATATTTACAAAAGACAAGTGACAGACGAGCTGAAGACCAGTTTTCACCCATCTCTAAGGGACAAGGAAGCAACTTGGACTCCACTGATCCAGCAAGCAGACAGTGAACCCGGATTGTTTCTAAAACAGACCTCAGCAGGTCTAAGGTGCTAGCACTTAGCATTACATGAGCCCAAAGGGAAAGCCTCGCTTGAGAGGCTAATATCACTCGACTTCGCCTTGAAGCCATTCAAAGCCTCGCCAGGAAGCTAACTCGCAAACTTCGCCACAGAGGACTTCCAGCTCCGCCAAAGGGTTTCTTTCGGACTTCGCCAGAAAACGTCTCTAGCCCCGCTACGAGCTCAATGCGGGCAGCGCCACTATTGATCTGCTATGGTCAACCTTTGATCAATCAAATCTCCAGATGAGATCAGATCCAATCAGATCAAATCTAATTAAGATCAAATCAGAGATCAAATTTGGCAGTTGATGCCACAATCTCTTGATTCTTCTTAAAACGAGTAAGAAGATCAGGGGAAATCCTTCAACGATATGGAAAGGATCAAGAAGATCAACCGACCTGCCATTTCTAGCTTCGCAGAAGCTGATCCTAGCCTCGCAGCAAGGCCACTTTCCAGATTTTAAACAGATTTAATTCAATCTGTTTCCATATTTTCAAGGGACGATTATACCCTTGCTCTCCCTATAAATAGCCCGTCAGGGGTACAAGGAGAAAAAGGCATACGGGAGGACTCCACAAGCAGAGGCTTCTTCATAACGCACCGTGCGTTCTCGAATTCAGAGACCTTTTAGAGAATTGCTTTCTATTCAGGGTGTTGATACCCTAACATCGTCCTTCTTCTCAAGGAATCTCCGGAAACCAGGCGAGAAGGAATTCCTTATTGAAGGCGATTTTGAGAAGCAGCAAGAGGGTTCTACCAACCTTCTGTTCTCTGATTCCCGAACCAGGCGAGAAGGGAATCTCATCGCTCGCATCGTCAAAGGGACAAAGTGGTCGCGCGCTGACCAGACTCCTATCGCACACTTCTCCAGAATCTCTGAGGAGATCTACTTGTAATATTTTTTTAGAATACTTGTAATTTAGCTCCTCAAACTCTTTTTTTGTAAGTTTTCCCCCTTTGCAAACATAATGGAAAACCACTATCTTCCAGGCCCCTCCTGTTCGGCTCTTGAGTTTTCCTGTTGTGACTCTGAGCCTCCTTTGTACTGTTCATACTTGTACATTCTTGTATTCTCGCATTTGCGCCATGTTGGTGATGTAATATTATTGTAATATTTGTCACCTCTGGGTGATAACTTGTAATTGTACTCATATGTTGGAATGTATAATGCACCACGTGCTTCCGTACTCTGATTCTTGCCTGTACTGATGCTTAGCGTATATACGTGAGGGTATTTTGACCTGCGTATATACGTTGCAGTAACGTCTCCGTACCCGCCAGACCGGGGCGTTACAGGGTGGTATCAAAGCCTAGGCTCTCACATCCTCAGTACAACCAGTCGGCAAATAATGGTAAAGAAATTTGCAACTGAAATGCATGAGTCTTGGTTATACAATCCAACTACAAGTATAAAGTTATCCATTCTCTCTTGATAATCTTACCCTTGAATTCTGAAGTCCTCCCATCCTTTCATACTTCAGTTTCTCGTTATTCTTGAACCAACTCGGACATGAAAAGTCGGGGAAATCATAACGGTTCTGGTTCTTCTTAGAATGGCCCTAATGGAGGAAATGTTGATTTGTGATGATTTCTGCAGAATATGATGAGAGGCTAACAAGAACGACGAAGGTCCCGTACCAAAGATTATTGGTTGCACTCCGGAAACAGAAGCCAGGCAACTTGTGGATTTCAGAAAATTACAGCCGACACTCTTTTTAGGCATGGAGGAGCCCTGGGTGCATAGTAGTGGCTGGTAAACATGACAGATCTCTGAAGGCAACTCGGGTCCCTAACGAGAACCAAGTGGAAATGACCAAGATTCAGTGAAAGATGTAGCTAAGACATGGTGGTTGGTGGAATCAGCGAGACTAGAAAAGCTTATCACTTGGGACTAGTTCTCGAGAGATTTCTATGAGAAGATTCTTCTCTGTAAAAGCTTAGAAAGACATGAAAGGATGATTCATCAAATTGCAGTAAGAAGATTGAATTGTAGATAAGTACACTGTAAAAATTCCTAAGGCATAGTCGGTTGGTATCTTACATGGTGGCTGACAAGGAGAACCGAGCAAGCAATACTTTAGTGAGAACTGAAGTTGAGAATCAAGATGTTTCTATTCTCAAGCAGCCCAAGAAGTATTCTCAAGTTTTTTCCATTACTCAGGAAGTAGAACGGACCCAGAGAAGAAAGATCAGGATGAGATGCAGATGAAGTTGGCAAAAAGACTCTCTCGGTGATGGAAGTTGAAGACTCAAATAAGCCCTGGATGCCCACTAGTTAAGCCATCCCTCCAACCTTGCCCTCAACTTATGACATGTGGGTATTGTCTAAAGCCGAGCACCTACAACGTAACCGCCAGAAAGGTTATGAACTATGTTATACGGGTCCGGAGATTAGTTGAAAAGTGACTGTCTGTTCAAGGAAGCAGAGAACATTACACCGATCAGACAAATTCGTCCAATATCACCATTGTGAGGGAATCAGGGGACCTACTGGCAGAATGATCTCGCTTCATCCTCCAACATCAAGCATAAGTCAGGTACAAAGAGATCAAGAACTAGGGCACATGGTAAAGGGAGGCAAACATATAATCTGACTGAAGAGGAAGTCAAGATACCGATGGAGTGAGAACAATAAAGGATGCTCAATATCTGAAAAAGGAACCCTGAAAGTACTAACCGTAACCATTATCCCCATTTTAGCATGTCGGGAGTTGGTAAATTCTCTATATCATATCCTTCTCATTGCACTATCACCACCAATCTTAGTCCGTCCGTGTCTACCTCCCTATTTCATGATTTCTATCTCTTCTATTTTACTATTCTGATTTTCATAATCCTTATGCCAACTTAAGATATGCGTAGACTAGTGAGGTAACAGTAGGGCAGTTGTGGTTCGTTCTTATTATGTTCTAGCATTCCTCGACTCTGGTACATCACATTGCCTTATATTGGACAGATCTCGATCTCGCTTGATATTCTTGTATTGATGGATATTGTTGGCCCAAGAGGTTACACTCTCCAATGTTTTGTGTTTGATGATGACAAACCAAATATGAGCTATTGGTACTAACAAGTTGTTAAGATAAGTTTCAGGTTTGTACCATGTTTAGAGACCATTTGCTTAGCTATTGCAAGAACTTCTAAGTTCCACCAAGCAAGGAAGGCAAATTGCACATTAAGGAAGGATCATAGAAGAGAAGGCACTAGCAAGGCATTGGATGGCTCAAAGACTTGAAGATAGCACAAGAAGTCTTCATGTAATTTGTTTTTCAGTTTATAGTATGTTAAAGAATAGAGATTAAGTTTATGTTGCTCAACCTCCGGTTTTGTTGATCATGTTCATCCCGATTTTTTTTTAAACTTGATAAAGCTTTGTATGGATTGAAACAAGCTCCAAGAGCTTGGTATGAAAGGCTTTCTAATTTTCTCATTTCAAATGATTTTATTAAAGGCAAAGTAGACACAACTCTTTTTACTAAGCATGTTGATAATGATATTTTAATTGTGCAAATTTATGTTGATGATATAATTTTTGGATCTACTAATGAGCTTTTATGCAAGGATTTTGAGAAGGTCATGCAACTAGAATTTGAAATGTCTTCCATGGGTGAGCTCAATTCTTCCTTGGACTCCAAATCAAGCAATTGCAAGACGGAACCTTCATTAACCAAGCCAAGTACGCAAAGGAGCTAGTAAAGAAGTTTGGACTTGAAGGATCAAAGGCTTGCAACACTCCAATGGCAACTACAACCAAGCTTGATAAGGACGAACAAGGTAAAATGTTGATATTAAATTATATAGAAGCATGATAGGAAATCTTTTATATTTAACGGCAAGTAGGCCGGATATCATGTTTAGTGTGTGTCTTTGAGCTAGATTTCATCGTGTCCTAAAGAGTCTCATCTTATTGTGGTAAAACGCATTATTCGTTATATTAAGGGCACTATTGGAATGGGTCTTTGGTATCCAAAAACTATAGATTTTCATTGACTAGTTATTCGGATGCCGACTATGCGGGTTGTAGAGTAGATAGAAAGAGTACTAGTGGGACATGTCAATTTCTTGGTAATTGTCTTGTTTCATGGTCCTCTAGGAAACAAAATTCCGTAGCTCTCTCAACCGCCGAGGCGGAGTATGTTGCCGCGGGGGCTTGTTGTGCACAAGTCCTTTGGATGAAACATACTCTCCTTGATTTTGATTTGCATTTTGATCATATAAAAATATTTTGTGATAATACTAGTACTATACACATGACCAAAAATGCAAATCAACATAGTAAGACCAAGCACATTGAGATTAGATATCACTTTCTTAGAGATCATTTTGAGAAAGGTGATATAGATATTGATTATGTTTCCACGGATTTACAACTAGCCGATATTTTCACTAAACCTCTTGATTTTGCTAGATTTTCGTTCATTTGTGGAGAACTTAATGTTTGTATTATTGAATAAACATGTTTTTCATAACCCTTTTGATGTATGACAAAAAGGGGGAGAATAAGTTTACATGACAAAAATAAGTTCATTTGGTCTTGGTTCCATATGAATTTATATGCTTTAAATTTTAAGATTTGTTTTATGAATTTTATATTTTGGTTTTATGAATTCTTGTGTTTTTAGTTGTTTTGGTATTTTTGGTATCAAGAGCAATTTTTGTGTTTTATATATTTGTTTTTATTGGTTTAATAATTGGTGCTTCATTTCAATTATTGGTATCTAGAGCATATTCTTGTGTTTATGTATAGCATAATTTGAGGGGGAGTTTTCTCCTCCCTATATTTTTGTTAATAGCCTATTTGTTTTGTCATCATCAAAAAGGGGGAGATTGTTGGCCAAGAGGTTACACTCTCTAATTGTTTTGTGTTTGATGATGACAAACCAAATATGAGCTATTTGGTACTAACAAGTTTGTTAAGATAAGTTTCAGGTTTGTACCATGTTTAGAGACCATTTGCTTAGCTATTGCAAGAACTTCTAAGTTCCACCAAGTAAGAAGGCAAATTGCACATCAAGGAAGGATCATAGAAGAGAAGGCACTAGCAAGGCATTGGATGGCTCAAAGACTTGAAGATAGCACAAGAAGTCTTCATGTATTTGTTTTTTAGTTTATAGTATGTAAAGAATAGAGATTAGGTTTGAAGCTCAATCACACACGTTTTTGCGCAATATATATTCTTAGTTTATTTCCTATAAAATATACAAAAATATTTTAGTACAAAATCTTTCTTCTACAAATTTCTTTTTATGTTACATACTGAATTCCTGTTTAAAATAGTTTTGTTAAAAATATTTTTCTTCTTAAAATTCTGTCTTTATTCGTTTTCTGACCTGATCCGGTCGACCGGCAGTCTACCGACAGTCGACCGAGTCTGTGTCAGGCTGGTCGGTCGACCGGACCAGTCGACCGAGGTCCTGGCAGAATGCACGTATCCGTGTGCATGTCTGTCGGTCGACCGGGGCAGTCGACCGATATTTATTTTTGAGTCACAGTTTGTATCAGTCGATCGGGTCGGTCGACCGATAGCCTGTAACGGTCGGAATTTTGTACTACGGTCGACCGGCCCGGTCGACCGATGTAGCCGTTGAACAGTAACGGGCAGATTTTAAGAGCTGTTTATTTTTGTCTTTTGTGTTTAAAAATTCGTTTAAGGATATATTTAATCTAATTACCTCCTAAACATCAGTATATATGTTTTATCCCTAAACCCTAGCCCTCTCCTATAAATAGGGGTGTTTGGGGAGAGATGGTTACAACAACAATTATTGCTAAAAATTCAAAAGTTTAAGGCTTTCAAAGTTCTTGGTTTTTGAGCTAAATTCTCTCAATTTCTGAAGGGTTTTCAAAAGTTTTTCTCTGATTTCAATTTCTTTTCCTTACACACAAAAGAGCTTCATTCCTACTCAATATTCTCTACGGACCTTTGTAAGGGAAGAGATATTTGAAAGAGAGAGTTTGTGGTCTTTTGACTACCAAGGAAATTATTTGTACTGAGATTGTGGAGTTGGGTACTCCATTGTAATTGTTCTTTGTGATAGTGGAAGTAGCTAGAATCCTTCTGGGGAAGGCGGGGAGTAGAGCTGGTGCTCGAACCTCGATAACATATCCTTGTGTTTGCGATTGGTTACATTCTTGCAATCCTTGCTCTACTTTGCTTGCACTCATCTTGTGATTCTTGATTGTTGTAGTTTTAAATTTTTAATTTGCCCTTGATTAGCATTGTCACCTATTCACCCCCCCTCTAGGTGACTTTTCAGATACATCATGGAAGACCAGTACATCAAGCGGAATAGTCATCGCTTATATAATCAGGTAGACTGTATCATTACATGAGGAGTGTTAGTAGATAATAGTGTTCCAGAATCAGGACTTCTGGCAGACAGAGTTATGGTATTTTTCATTTCTATTACTCCAATAGCGATCATGATTTCTTCAACTATGTTTATGGAACTCGGGTATTCTCAGAGCTGATTTGCAGTCAGGATATTATTTAGAAGACAGCATTCGGGACACGTTTCGATTATTATGATTTCTTGACCGTGTTCTCAGAGCCACTAACTTCTGGCAGTCTTTATTGATTTGGTGGACATAGACTCCGCTAGCCTCGCCAAACGAGGGTCGTGTTCTAGTCACCCGTGAACCTAACCGGGTGTGGGCTTCGTTGCACCCTGGTGCTTAGCATTTAGCGTTGTGTTACGCGCTGGCTTCGCCGCGTGAGCTTCGCCATATGCGAGCCTCGTAGAGCGTTAGCTTCGCTGCACCCTAATGTTTAACACCTGAGCTGTGCTATGCGATAGCCTCACCTAGACTTGGTTTGTCCGTGGCTAGTTCCTTCAGTGCTTAGCACTCTAGCCGTTCCTTGAATTCTTTCATCTAGCGTTTTTTCATGGATCTGCTGAACAGAGTTTATCACTGTATTTGAGCTATCGCCATGATCCTTGTCAATGATCCATTCGACCAATCTTGCAGGAGTAAGATATCTTCTACATGTTTCATCTGCAGTCGGGTACCATTCGGAAGTCAGTATTCAGAATTCTTCATGATCATTCTATATTCTTGGCTATGTCTTTCAGAGTTAGCAACGCCCAGTATACAAAAATACTTAATTATGGTCTTCTTGATTCATGCTCAGTATTATCAGGTTTTCTTTACCTTAGGTATTCTAGTCTATTCTCGGGAATTAGTATGTGTGCAGCACATCAGAAATTCTACTGCAGACTCTTTATCAAGGACAACATCATGCCATGCAGGGTTTATATTATATTATGGATTTCAGCACTACGGATTTCTATGGATTTCATCACCTTTGTTTCACAGTCTGATTGAACTATTATGATTATCTCACCAAGTCAGCTCACTTTATATTATTCAGAATGGGTTAGTCTTTTGGAGTTCTGACAGTGTTCTTTTATAAGCAGACATCAGATCAGTATTATTATGGCACCGTCAGAGGATGTATATATGCGACAGAAGAGCAAAGATGTCTCAGTCCTGAGTTTACGTTCAGTCGATCTGGGAGAACAGCCCACAGTTATTCATATCTTGATTGGCATAATCCTCATTCCTATCCTTTCTGTATTCATCTTCCCCTTATCGAAATTGCGAGGACGCAATTTTTTTATTAGGTGGATGGAGTGTAACACCCCGCTCCCCGAATACGTACTTAGTTGCGTATTCATATTTTCTGATCATATTTTTTGATTTACTTCGATATTTGTTTTGTATTATGAGTTATTTATATGATCGTTTTGCCTTGGATCTGGATTCGTGAACTCGGAGTCAGCCCTACTCTGAACTGGGGGACCGATCCTAGAGTATTACTCGATTTGGACTTTCTGATATTCTGATTTGACCGATTTCAGTTTCAAACATCATTTTATAATATTCTAGATTTTTCGTGATTTTCTGGAATTTTCCTGAATTAAGCTGAAAATCTTCAAAACCGGGGTCGACCAATACCGCGGACTGATTCTCGGATTTTTAATTTACAATCGGAGTTGAAATTCTAAAAATGGTTTTCCTGTAACTTCTTAAAATCACATTTTCTATCTAAATACTTTTTTTGAGAATTTTCTAAATTTATCGAAATTCCAATGGATTTGGTGTCGGCCAGTATCACTGGTTGATTCCCGAAATTTTAGTTTACAATTGGAATCAAATTTCTACATTCTGCTTTCATATTTCCTCTTAAAATTATATTTTCTCCTTTTAGGCATTTTCTGAGATTTTTCAGATTTTATCAAAATCCGGCCGACCCGGTGTAGACCGGTATTGACCGTTGACTTCAGGATTTTTATTTTGAAAATGATATTGAATTTCTAAAAACCATTTCATTAAAAATCTTTATATAATATTTATTATTTTTGAGAATTTTTGTGAAGCTTTCCAAGCTACTTAAATTTTTGGACTTTTCCGGAGTTTTCGGTATTTTTCCAGATACCGGAATATTATCCAGATATTCTACTCTTCTCTTTTTCTCTCTCCTCGCTAGACGCGAGTTCCACCAACTTGGATCCGCATTTAATGCGGAGATCCTCTCCATACTGCATTTAATGCATTTCAGATCAACTCTAAGTCTTATCACCATGCTTTTTGTCCTTTCTGTTTAAAACGCAAATCTCGCGTTTTCTCCCTGGACGCAGCTTTTATTTCCGCGTCTGGCTTTTTGCCTAGACGCGGATTTGGTTTTGGGGACGCAGCAATTGGCACGCAAGCCTTTTGGCTTTGATTGGATGGCCACATTTAATAATCTCCAAACTCCTTTATATATACTCCCACTCCTCTCTCTTGGATTTATTTCTTCTCCTCCCTTCTTGTTTCCTGCAAACAACCAGCAGGCCAACGAATGGCAGCAAAAACAGCCCCTTGCTCCCCCTTTGGCCGGCCTTTTCTCCACCTCCTCCACCTCCATTTCACCACCAACTCCACACCTCCTTCTCCTCCATCCCCTCCTCCATTCCAACAACAACAATAACAACTTCACCACCTTCTTCTTCCTCTTTTCTCCACCATGAAACCCATTAACCTCCATAACTTCTCCACCATCTCCACCACCACCTACACCACCTTAGCCACCACGAATCACGCCATATTCCTCTCCTCGTCGTGCTCTTTTCGACGTACTATTGCTTCGCTCTCCGAAATCTCTTTTACAAAACTCCATTTTCCCAAAAATAAACTATACTTGCACCACGAGATGCTTGGGCTTGGGCTTGAGCTACCGGATTCCGGCCGTCTCCGGCCAACTCCGGCCGCCGCCGGCCATCAACCCCCTTCCCTTCCTTCCTTCTTTCCTTTCATTTTCCTTTCTTTCCTTTGCTTTTCTTTCTTTCCTTCATTCTTTCCTTTCCTTCCTTTTCTTTTCTTTTTCTAACAATTCCCAAAACCTGCGTCCCTTCTCCTTGCGTCTCTCCCTCTCTCCGTTTCCTGCGTCTCTCTCCCCCTCTCCATGTACGCTGTTTCCCTTCTCTCTCTCTTGCCCTGTTTCTCCCTCTCTTTTACTCTATTGCTAGACGCGGCTCATCCCCGCGTTCGAGCAATTCTTTAACGCGATTCTCGCGTCCTCGTATCAACAACACGCGGAGCCCATACCCGCGTCTGTGTCCTTCTTATATCAACGCGACGCAGACTTCATACTCGCGTTTGCGTTCTCCTCGTGTCCTTACTATAACGCGGTTCTCGAACCCCGCGTTTGTGGTAACCTGCGCGACGCGACTCCCGCGTCTGCGACCCCCGCGTCTCACTCTAAAACTCGCGTCCCCTTGTACATACTCTCTCTCCCTGTACACTCTCTCTCTCCATGGACTTCTCTCTCTAGCTCTCACTTTCTCTCTCCTCTCTCTCATTCTCCTTCTCTCTCTTGATTTTATCCTCTCTATCTATCACTCTCTTTAACGCGTTGACGCGTTGATTTCCTGAATTTCGGTGATCGGGGATTTCACTATGTCTTCTAAAGACTTAGGCGAGTGTTCTCGCTTTTCTCTTGACTTTCCCATTTCATCGGGTCGACTTGTATTATTCAGGATTTATGCTGTTGGAATTAACACTTTCTTGATTGTGCTCAGCTATTATTGTATTACTTGCCAAGTACTCACTTGATATATTCATACTTGACATATTTTTACTTGATACTTACCATCTATATGCTAATACCTGACACCTGTCTATATCACTTGTCAACTGTTGTGTCATCACCTGACACCCGACTTGCTACTTGACACTTGCTTTTGACTATAACATGACTTATCACTTGCCTCTTGATATATTAAAACTTGACCTGTGATTATCACATTTACGGGAATACTATACTTGTTATCCTGCATTACATGCAGTGGCTTGAATCTTGTACTTGTTATCCTGTATTATATATATACAGTGACCTGGATTTACAGTACTCATGTACTCCTGAACTCCTGATCATGTCTTGCACCTGCTATTCCCGTAAGTTGACAATTACATAACAAATTATAAAAAGGAACAACTTGCATCGGGTCGGGGGAAACTTGCGGCTATCAATATATGTTCGTGTTACAGTGGTACTAGGCATGTTGTGCAACTAAAACTTCCGGTCTGACCTGTGAGCCTCCAGGCGACCGAGGGGAGTGCTGGCTCCCTCCTTCTTGGTACCATCTTGATAAGGGCATTCTATAAGACCCTCCTGTAGGCCTTGTGGCCGGTTCCATACACCAGCGATGGAACGTCCTGGGTCGTGGTCCAGGGCATGTACGGGACCCACTGTAAACATTGTTCGTTGATACCCCCGTTGGTTTCCAATAACAATCTTGCTTTACTCAGATGTGGATATATGTGTGCTGGGACGCTAGTTCACATATCTAGACATCGGGGTAAGACGAGTAATAATAATAATAAAAGATGCCAACTAAGAACCTGTAGTATGCCTTGCCATGTTTGCTTGTATCGGATTTACTTCGGATTTTCAGTTTTATGCTTATTATACTATACCTGTTCATATCCTGCTTTCTACTTGTATTCTATCTCGCCTGTCTCCTGCTCTTATCTAATCATACTATGAGTCTTCCCTACTTGATATCATATGTTGTATATCTACTTGCTCCTGTATGCTTGTGCCTACGACATGGTTCTCATGTTTATAGTCCAGATTTATCGATACACATGTGCTTATCCATACTCGCCACCTGGCTTTCGCATCACCACTCGCCGGGGAGTTCTGACTCCTCTGGATCCTCATGTCCAGTTTTGGAGCTTGGAGATGTGGATTCTCCCAGTTGCTGATCAGAGTGGCGCAGCGGTAGCGTGGATCTCCAGCAAACCATCTGAAGCTCTATCTTTCTAGGCCCCTCCTGTTCGGCTCTTGAGTTTTCCTGTTGTGACTCTGAGCCTCCTTTTGTACTGTTCATACTTGTACATTCTTGTATTCTCGCATTGCGCTATGTTGGTGATGTAATATTATTGTAATATTTGTCACCTCTGGTGATAACTTTGTAATTGTACTCATATGTTGGAATGTATAATGCACCACGTGCTTCCGTACTCCGATTCTTGCCTGTACTGATGCTTAGCGTAATACGTGAGGGTATTTCTGACCTGCGTATATATGTTGCAGTAACGTCTCCGTACCCGCCGGACCGGGGCGTTACAAATATGTACTGGGTTCTGATAGAAATGATTAAGTATAAATTTTCGATTAATGCCATCTATCTGCCTGTGATGAATATTGATGTCACTCAACCTGAAAATCGTTAAGTGGGTAAAGTCTACCTCCGATTTTATTAAATGCTGTGATTGCATGTTATTGGCTATTAATATAATAATGATGGTAGTTAAGTGAAGATTGATATTATATACAAGTGATATCAAATATGTTATGAAAGTAATAGTTATGGATAATAATAATTGAATGGTAGTTAGTTAATACTGGTATACCCGGTGTCCGGTGAGTAGATTAAACAGTGATAACGGGAAATCGATTACAAATCATGAATGTTTATTTATTAATTAGAGATAATTAGAAATCAGTTAAAATAAAAGATCACTTGAGACACATCAGTCATGATTGGATAATTATAGAATCGGTTATGTTGATACTGGTATAAGCGAAATCCGAAGTTGATATTAAAATTGAATTAAGCAAATGAAATTGAAAATTATCTTCGAGTAACTCAATATAACCGTGATATAGAAAACTCTGTTAAATGGGATACATATAATTGATGCAGTATGATAGAAATAGCATATTAATTAAAATATTGAAAATTTTGTTAATATTGATAACTCAAATGAAATCGGACAATTTGGTTAATTAACGATTGTGAATGTGAATCGATAATGATGGAACTGATCAAAGTGATTGATAATGAACTGAATTAGAGCAACTGAAAATAATTCCTAGCATTCCCGGACAGGCTTGATAAATAATTAGACTATCAAAAGCTCCTTATTGAGCTAGGTACACGGGATACTAAAATATTGTGTAGTATGCTGAATATTGATCTTGTGGATACTGTTTTCGTAATTATTGTATTTCATGATATATATATATATATAATATATATATATATATATATATATAATATATATATATATATATATATATATATATATATATATTGCTTATAAGTGATTTTGTGTATCAACTTGCACCCTTAAGGTATCAAAGGTCATCGGATGGCTTACATATTTATATATATATCGATTAAGTTATTGATCAATAGCAATTGAAAGCAATTGGATGGACAAATAACTAAAATTTATTAAACATGATGAGACGTGGAAAAATAATACCTTTGGATTAGAACTCGTAAGTAGATATTGTACTTTTCAGCGATCAATGATTATTAATGAAAAACTATTGAATAAGATCAAGTTTGATAAAAGTCAGATAATGGGTGACCGATAATGTGTATAAGCAACAAGTGAGTATTGAATTGGTGAAAACCAGTTAGAGTCGGTATTGAGTAAATCTGATAACTTAATATTAAATATACCGATTAGAGATGGATAATTCGATATCAACAAAACAAATACCGATAATATTGAACTAGTATTGAGTGATGCTTACTCTATGCATCGGAGACTTTCGGGTATCCTTGTAATTGATTTGTCAGAACATCGGATCCTCTATTAGGTGAAAGTCACATCTTTATAGTGATACCGATTATATCTAATCGGTAAGAGTAGATAATTACCTAAATAATTGGAGAATTGTGATATGAACGAATGATCAATGTCATGTCAATGTGATTAGAAATCCAGTATTGGTAAGTGATATATGTATATGTATGTTTGTATATGGATGTGTGGTTTGATTTCATATGCAAATGCAGAGGATTATTTGGCTAGTAACTGATAAAAATAAAGAAAATTGTGAATTATTAACTATACAACCAGCAATGGTAGAGTTCGATATGTATAAAACTGACAATTATAGAACCGGTGGCAATATTAAGGATAACTGAATTATCGTGTCAACGGGGTCTCTGTGTGATTTGGAACTAGTAAATAGAAATGAGTAACAAGAAATATGCTTCATAAAAGTCAGTAGTGTTAAGACTGGTATTAGTAGAATCTGGGGTTAACTTTGGGTGTACCAAACAAAAGTGCTATAATCAGGCCTGAATTGAAATGTAAAATAATTATAATATAAAAAGTGTTAATAATTTATGTGATATCAGAATTATTGGGTAACTTTTAACTTGTATCATAAGGTATAAGAAATTTCTAATTCACACAAATTATAATCAAAAGACAGATTGCTTGATGATAAAAGAGGCAATTGATAATGGATCTCGGATGTTAACTAAATAATAAAATGTGAATAAGTATTATGACCAAGAAATCGAGTACTGGTGCTACGGATCAGAACTTGACCAAAAAATATTGCGGCCATTAAGTTGTACGCATTATGTCTGTGTTGATACCTCTTAGATATGACCCGAATTCCTTGAAACTAACGAGTTAAGAAATAAAATCGTATGAACTTGACTGTGTGACATATTGATATGAATGTGAATGCTTTTGTGATAAGAAACTTGCATAAGTATGTATTGTTGGCCCAGAGGCCTTCCACTCTAGTTTTGATGATGATTAACTCATGTAGTTATAATTTACTAATAATCTTGTGATATTCAGTTTCAGATATTTAACCAAGATATTAGTAGGTGATTAGCTTCAACAAAGGTATTTTGGAGTTTTCACATGGTGATTCAAGAGTTCGAGCGTCAAGTTCATATCTAGCACTCATTTGGAGTCAAGCTCAGTGGATCACGTTTGGATCGAGTCAACTTGGAGACGGCGTTCTACAAGAAGACCCCGGTTTGTTTTAGAATAGTTAGTTTAGATCCATTGAAAAAGATTAGATAGTGTGATATGCTCAAGTTCACAACACACACTTGTTTTAAGTTTCATGTTTATTGGTTTTGGTTTTCGGTTTAACCTATCTTAGTTTTCATGAATAGAATTGAATCAAAATAAGTTTACATGATTTAATGTATATTAGATTTGATCTATATACATGTATGCTTCATATTCTTAGAAAAGCTTATTTTGATAACCTATTCATGTATTTGGGTTTGTATTTAAACAAAACTTATTTTCAGATTTAATGTCAAAAACATTGATATATATCTCTTTTATGTATATTGGATTTTATCCATATACTATATGCTTCAAGTTGTTTAAGTATCATATTTTTGTATTTACATGTATTTTGAAAAAATCGGATTTCCATTTCAAAAATCTAAGTTTTGGAAAATACAGAATTTGTTTAAGGCAAAATTTTCAAGTCACAAAAATGGTTCAAAATGTTTGTAATATGATTTGATTTTTATCACACGTGTTTGTATTTCAAAGATATAATATGAACCTATTCTTTTAGAATTTTAAAGATTTTATGGGATTTATTTGACAATAAAAAGACAAGATTTTAAGTTCTGAAAAATCTGCTGTCAGGCTCTGGCGGTCGACCGGACCAGTAGTCGGTCGACCGACCCGGTCGACCGATGTGCATGAGACGTGCACAAAGGCCAAGTTGGCTTGGCCGGTCGACCGACTGAAGTCACCCCACTCTCGGGTGGGGGCGGTCGACCGTAAGCCTTGGCCCGGTCGACCGGCCAGCGAGCAATTGCTCTCTGGATCTGGCACGGTCGACCAGGCGGTCGATCGGAGGGCGCAACGGTCGATTTTTGGCCGTTGGCCGGTCGACCGGAAGGGCATTCTGGCCCTTTTCAGCTGCCAACGGATAGATTTTCAAAGGGGCTATAAATACCCCATTTGAAGTTAGTTTTTGATAAGATTTTCAAGAGCAAAATTTCTCCCATTTACAAGTGTTTTAACACTAGTTTTCAAAAGAGTTTTTAAGCCTAAAGATTTCATCTTTATTGTGTTTTAAAGGGTTGAAAAATTCAAAGAAAAAGAAAGTCTTTGGGATTGTTTTTGATCTTCATCTTTATATTCATTTTAGAAGTTTTTTCAAGAGTTTTTCTTTGTGTTTTTTATTTTCAAACTCTTTATTTCTCACACTGAGCTTATCTACTATCCTATCTCTTAGGATCTTTGTTTTGTGAGAAAAGAAATTGGTTTGTGGTCTTTGTGATCACCAAGTTGTAAACCTTCCATTGATTGTGATATCCCTCTAGTGAGAGGTTATTGAGTTGTATCCCTCAAGTGTGAGGTGATAGTGAAAGTGGTATTTGGCTCCCTCTTGTGAGAGGTGAAAATTGTGTTAGAATCCCTCAAGTGTGAGGTGATTGTGTTTGAGTGGCTTTGTGCCTAGCCTCTAAGTGTAGAGGTTGTGTTGTATTTGAGAGAGGAGTTGTGTACTCTCGGTTATTGTATTGCCCCAAAATCCTCAGTGGAGGTTCCCTATGTGGGAAACCATGTGTGGACGAGTTAGTGAAAATCCTTCTGTGTGAAGGCGGGGATGTAGAGCTGTGTGCTCGAACCTCGAAACATATCTTGGTGTTTGCGATTGATCCACTTTCTCTAACTCTCTCTCTTATATTGGGCCTTACATTGATGCATATTGTCATATCATACTTATATGCTTGGTTGTGTTTGTTTGTGTGCCTCACTTGTATTTAACCGCGAGAGCTTCATATAGCACCTCAACTCTTATTTAGAGGAATCAAGAGGAGTTAGTCCAGAGCCCTTCACCGGGAATTCGGCTACACTCGTTGGTTACACTAAGTGTGTTGCATTAAGTTTTTAATTTTCGCATTATTGTTCATAGATTAGCCGTACACCTATTCACCCCCTCTAGGTGTACTTTCATGTATAAGATTATTTATTATATTAGAGGAAGAGACCGGGTTGAACAGGAGGTGATCGAAGGGGCGTATTGCTGTTATTTCTTGTATCGGAGGAAGAGACCGGGTTAAACCGGAGGTGATCGAAGGGGAGTGTTGATATTATTTTATTAAAGTATACTTGAATGTATATTTGTAACATCCAGTATATGGATGTGGTTAGTCATGTCATCCAGTATATGGATATAGTTATTTATGTCATCCGGTTTATGGATGCAGTTATTTATATCATCCGATACATGGGTGTGGCTAATTATGATACCCGGTATATGGTTATGATTGTGTATGATATTCAAATTATGGATGTTGTTATATAAGGCACCTAGCATATGTATATAGTTGTTTATGACTTTTAGTAAATAGATTGTGGTGACATCTGGTATATGGATGTGAATGTCTCATATTTCGTCATGTATAAACATATATGAGTAGTGTGTGATGTCATATGTATATTGAAAAAAATAATAACGAATTGTAATCTAATCTAGTAAGATTATACACTTTAAGAGTTATGTTGTGACCGTGAGTCACATAAAGAAATACGAATAAGCTACAAACTGAATACAGAAGATGTGATCATAAGAGATAGACGATTGGGTCAAGTATTGTTTAATAAATGATATTATATGATAATGCAATTGGTCTTGTGTAACCAGAAGAATGCATATAGAAAGAATCTATGACCCATTAAGCTGCAGTATCAACCATAAGTAGGGAGATATTGAAACTGATTCTTGAAATTTATTCAACTGCATCATACTTGAATTACAACGGTATTATAATACAAATTCTATTTTGATTGATTTACTCACTGATCTGTTGAACTCACCTCACCACAGATTGATGTTTTCAGGTCACGGAAAGGCGAAGGTTCGACTTAGAATTGCAAGGATGTTCTCTTGAGATGACGTATGTATTTATTATAGAATGGGATTCCTTTTGTAAACTCTGATGTTATTAGTAACTGTGAATTAGAGCTAGTGACAGTAGATAGTGATACATTTTGTTTAATGGAGATAAATATGGATGATCACAGATTGTATATTGAGTGGATTTCATAAATGGTTTCGTATTAGAATATTATATTAAAGAAATACTCTTATGTATATGTTTATTTGATGGACCTTGGAATGAAGTATATGATGAAAATTGAGATTAATAAGTAGGCTGATGTTAGCCGAAATTAATTTATATAAATATTGATGTCGATGAATATAAATATTGAGGTAATTAAAACTGAGACCGTTACACATTGTGCCAACAATCTCCCTTTTTTGATGATGACGAAACACATGAGTTATTTATCAAATATAAATTGAAAAACTCCCCCTCAAATTATGCTTATTTGAATTTGATTAGTAACTCAGAACTATATGACTAAAAAAATTATCAATATAATCAAGTCATGTACATGCGTATATAAAAATTTAACAATTTAGGACAATATGCATAAATAGCCATTCATCCATTCATGTCTCCTTCCACAAACAAAATATACGATAAAATAAATAGTACTTAACCAACTATTGCATAAAACATGAGTGAATGAATTTAAGACATAACATTTAAAATAAAAAATAACTACAAATTCTTCTCCCCCTTTTTGTCATACATCAAAGAGGGGTTATTGAAAACCATGATACCAATTGAAACATGGATATCAAATGAAAAATAATTTAAAATCTAAAAACAAACATATATATTTGAAACCAATTGAAAAATAAGAAATGCCATTGAAAAATAAATGAAAAGTTAAAAAAATTCTAAGCTTATGAATTATATATCCATCATGCAAACATTTAATTTACTACAAATGAAATAAAATCTATTATAATCAAGTGATTTTGTAAAAATATCGGTCAATTGAAAATTGATAGAAACATAAGCAATTTCAATTTCACATTTCTTATAATGATCGTTAAGAAAGAGATATTGAATCTCTATATGCTTGGTCTTACTGTGTTAATTTGCATTCTTGGTCATATGAATAGTATTAGTATCATCACAAAATATTTTAACATGATCATGATGCAAATCAATTTAAGAAGAGTATGTTTCATCCAAAAGACTTGTGCACAATAAGCCTCGACCGTGACATACTCCGCCTTGACGGTTGAGAGTGTCACCGAATTTATTTCTTGAAAGATCATGAAATAAAGCAATTTACTAGAAATTGACAAGTTCCACTAGTGCTCTTCCTATCCACTCTACAACCGGCATAGTCAGCATTGAATAATTCGTCATAGAAATTTGTTTGATCTTCGGTACTACAAGTTTATTCGAATGATGTCCTTAAGATATCTAATAATGTGTTTCACAATAATTGAGTGAGATTCTTTAGGACAAAATTGAAATCAGCACACAAACAAACACTAAATATAATGTCCGATTTATCGGCCGTCAAGTAAAGCAAACTATCAATCATGCTACGGTAGAGTTTAACATTAATATTTTTACCTCGTTTATCCTTATCGAGCTTGGTTGTGGTAGCCATAAGAGTTTTGTTAATCTTCGCATCTTCTAACCCAAATTTCTTGATAAGTTCTCTTATATACTGGGCTTGAATTGTTGTGATGAAACTGATATGCTCGATACCAATTGTTGCGTGCATAACTCGGGATACCATACTTACTATGATACCAATAGTTGGGAGATACGAGGATCCTCACTGACGACCTTAAGCACGCCATGAGATCGATTATCTCGAGCATACAAGATGAATATTAAAAGATATAGAAAGAAATACACACAATTTATTGTGCTTCGGACCAAACTTAGCCTACGTCCACGGGGAGAGAAAGAGAGCCTTATTAACAAACTTGATACAAAGAGATCTAACCTTCATCTTGATGACACAAGAGTATTCACCTTCCATTTAAATCTACGATTAGATTATAAGTGTATACCTTCTCTCTATGCACCTTCACCTTTCTTCTCTCTTTCTTAGCTTTTTAGACCATTCTTGACTTTTTAAGGCCTTACATTATTGTTAGCACAACTTTGTTCTCCTCTTCTGCTCTACTGCTCTATCTAAGTTCTAGGTCACAACCCTTTATTTATAAGATTTTACAATACAACTTCTATTTGGACGATGAGATGATCTTGGACATTAGATGCTTGAAGAATCCTGATCAATCTTATTATGAGTTGATCTTCTTGATCTAGAAGGATTGTAAACCTTTAATGTTTAGAAACAAATCTTCATTAAATAGGAATTGAATCCTATTCATGCTCCTCCTGAAAAGGAACTCGCGATCTACTGAAAAGAAAACTGTTTCACCATGATTTGCTTCTTCTACTTCAAGTCATCGTCTTCTCCAGCTCAATTGAATTTTCTTAGACCATCATCTCTGTTTTTCATTGAAAATTGATTGGGAAAAAGTTACAAAAAAAGATTGAGGAGCGAAATTATAAGTAACTCTTTAAAAAAAAGAAAAATTATAGGTAGATCTTCTCTGAGATTTCTGGGAAAGTATGCCGGTAGGAATCTGATCAGCGGGCGATCACTTTATCCCTTTGACGATGCAATCGGTCAGGTGATCAAGCTGCCTTCTCGGTAGAATTTTCTTCTCGTTTGGATCCGAAAATCTTCGAAGATAGAAGGCGTATTGGAGCCCTGAATGAAAGAGAACTAAATCTCTGATGTTTTGGAAGCACGCTGAGGCTTGGGAAGCAAGAAGACAAGAAGGCACTTTTTGCTATAGGTCTCTTCTCAATCTCTCCCCTTTTTCTGCCCCTCTCGTCTTTTGCAAGGGGCTATTTATAGTAAAAATAAGGATGTAACTGCCCCTTGAATTCAACAAAACTGAATCAATCTATTAGCTTCGTACAAGGCTCAAAATAACCTTGCAGCGAGGTTATCTACGAGCTTCCAGCGAAGCTAGTAAGTTCGTATGAACTATTAATAGCCATCGTGGCTTAGTTTTCTCCACTTAATGTGGAACGAAGTGGGCAGGTGTAACCGCTCACTTAAAGTGGCATTAACCCCACTAAAGTAGCGGGGTTCACCCATTAATCCGTCGTGAGATTTTGAAACGGTCAATTGATGACCTGATAAAGCTCGCCACAGAGCTAAGTGAGAAGCTCTTTTCAGGCGAAGTTCCCTTCAAAGCTTCATGCGAAGCTAGAATTTAGCTCATAGCAGAGCTGGGTGAAGCTTCAAACGAAGCTAGGAGTTTAGCTCTGAGCAGAGCTGGACCATTCCTTTTTCTAGCGAAGCTGGGATGAAACTTCTAGCGAAGCTTTAAAGTATCCTTCAGAGGGGCTGATGGAAGCATCATACGAAGCAAGTAACTTCGGCCTTTTAGCAAAGCTAGCTCTCTTTTGGGCTCATGCAAAGCTAAATATTTGATCAGACCTAACTTCATAGGCCTGCTTTGGCCTCTTTATAGGCAACCTTGGCTTACTGTCTATTTCACTGGATCAGTAGAGTCCAAGTCACTGTTTCGTCCCTCAGAGATGAGAAAAAATTGGTTGTCAGCTTGACTATGACTTGTCTTTTATAAATGTCGACAAGTTAGACATCGTTCAGACCGGTTGAAAAGAAATCTGAGAGTTTTGTCTTTTTAGAGTGTCAACAATCTCCTCTTAAAGACAGGCAAAATCCTAACAATCTCCACCTAAGTTGCTTTTCAAGTTTTTAGCAAAACAACTTGAGATTTTGGATTACTATCTTAATTTTTCCATGGTTGTAACCGTACAGTGAAGTTTTACTCTTGCCCCCTCTCCTCGGGGCCTTTGGCTGTTTACCGCCATGCCTTGGGTCATCTCGGGTCTTACCCGAATGTACCTTTTCTTTAGTCGTCCTGCAATACTTAAACCCGTTGCGGTTTTCTTTGAAGCTCCACCTCGAAGTGAGCTCCCTTCAAGCTTTTCATTTAAACTCCATGACCTGGTTTCTTTCCCTTCACTTGCATTGCATCACTGCCGCCACCAATAAATTCCACTTTGTGACGCCTTCCCGGCCATGGGGCCCTGCGGTCTTGAGGCAATCTGCCTCTAATTCTGCCATGATCCTACCAACTTTACACAAATATTGTCAAGGAGTTATCGTGCCATAATCTTCCACCGATCACTTGGTGATGGTTCACTTTCCTTCGATGTTTTAACATTGAGACTTACAGTTTTCACATAACTACCATGGTCTTACCAGGCCTTCCCGCCACACACTGCCATGGTCTTCCTTCCATCGATCAGGGTTATCCACCACTATATTGATGTTTGTCAGATCTATTGCCCTACTATTGATGATCTTCAAATCTGATAAATCCACCAATGCCTGCAATAATCTTATCGTGTCACGACTAGTCCATCGTAACTTTGATCGTGATCTCCGTTGATTTCTTTAACAAATTTGTACAGAATCTTCATTAGACATTAGAATCTCCTCGATCTGCACGTACCATTGTATCCAAAACATTGAAAAATATAGGATTTGATACCTTGATCATCTAAATCCAACTATGATTGCACGATTTACCTTCCAATCAATCTCGTCTATTGATCGTCTTTATCAACCTCCACTTTTTTTTCTTCGACTTTCTGCGACAGTAAGCCTTAATAGGATGTCTTATGTGACGCCTCTGTGAGCTCGTCGAGCTCATCTTGCCGTCCGCCATCGTCGAGGAAGAGGGGAAGCCCCGGGGAAGGAGGGAGGGGAAGCCAAAGATAGGGGAAGGAGGCGGAGGCCGGGAATAGGGGAAGGAGGAAGAAGAAGAAGGGTTATTGTAGACTTTTCACTTGAATAAAGGAAAACTTAACACCAATAAATTATAAGGTACATGGAAATATTAAGTCAGAATTCTCATGAAAATTTCTTAATAAGCAGCTTTCCATGCACTAGTCACTAGACAAAACATAGTAGTCAATTTACCAGTGTGTGTGATTTTGGGGCTGTATGGTCTGCTACAAGTAAGAGAAAAAAGGTGCACGTTGGAAAATGAAGATGAAAAAGAGGAAGTGTAAATAACATATTGAGATTTGTCTAAGTAAGTTTTCTAGTGTTTTGTTATAATGTGAAAATGTAAGTGTAAAAGTATATTGAGTTGTTCAGTGTTTGATTAGTGGTGTGAAAGTGTAAGTGAAAATTTTGACAACAAAATTAATTGTTTAAATAATATCAATATTATTAAAATAAATCTTAGAGATTAAAATGTATAATAAATTTGTCAATTAAATATTAAATAGTAATAAATTTGACATCTTTAATATTAAAAATTGTATATTTAATATTCAAGTGAGAGTTACATGACCATAAAATTCACTGTAGCACACTACAAGTGAGAAAATGATAGTGTAAAAGAAAAAAAAAGATGTAAAAGAAAAAAGAAAAATGAATTTTCTCATTTCTAATTTTTCGATTCAAAACAAATAAAAAAATAAGAAAATTAGTTTTTCCACTTTCTATTTCTAATTTTCCGGTTGAATCCAAACACGTCCTCACCAGACAAAAGCCCATCACATGAAAACCTCCACATGCTCGGCCCAAAACAGCCTGTAAAGTTGTAAGCCCAGGCTGCCAGCCTGCCAACAGCCAACCCCCGCCTCTGGACGGTCCAATAGCGTCCGGCCTTCCACAACCGCCAACCCATGATTGGAGCAAAACCCGCGCAATCCAATCCGATTGACCCTCTGACCCGCCCGCCCACCGGCGAGATTTTTCCCACGCGACCTACGCGGTTCACTTCCCTCCACACCGGCCCTTGAAGAATCCTTCATCCAATCAAATTCCTCGACTCGCAAAAGTGCGACTCACTCGGAACTTTCTAGAAACCGAGCGGACCCCGCTCTCCCATCCTCAAGGAAATCCAACGGCTCACCCGACCCCAGTGTCCGCATCAACGGCCCATATCTAGTAGAATTTTCTAGAACCGGACCATAAACCTATATATCTCCCGTCCCCAACCCTCTCCTTCCTCACATATTTCTATCTAGGGTTTTTTTCCGATCTAAAGCAAAGGTTGGCGTTTGATTTTTTTGCCTTTTCCCTTCGATTTATAGATTAGATTTGATTCTTTGTTTAGAGATGGCCGGAAAAGGTGAGGGACCGGCTATCGGGATCGATCTCGGCACCACCTACTCGTGTGTCGGTGTGTGGCAGCACGACCGTGTGGAGATCATCGCCAATGACCAGGGAAACAGGACGACGCCGTCCTATGTGGCGTTCACCGACTCCGAGAGGCTCATCGGCGATGCGGCCAAGAACCAGGTCGCCATGAACCCCATCAACACTGTTTTCGGTGAGTTTCTCAACCTCGGACTCAGTTTGCTTAGATCTGCTCATTAGTAGGATTTTATGAATTTAGGTTTTAGATCTAGGGTTATATGTTTAGATCTGGTCGTTATTTAGTTACTGCGCGTGTCGTTAGATCTGTCTACTGATCTGACTTTGTTTCTGTTGATTTGGGAGAAATTTAGGACTTTGTTTTCTATTCCATTTAGTTTCAGCATTAAGAGTAGTGCTTGAGCTTCCCAGCTAATTTAGATCTTATTTTACTGTGTATGTTGTTAGATCTGTACGTGAAGTGACTGGGATCTATATTTTATTTCAATTCTAAGGACATAAGTTTTGAGAGATTTCAAACTGTCCTATGCTATTCCTTTAGATTTTAGACTACCAGTGTAAAAATTTTATTGAACAAATGTAATCTGTGGTAATTTGACTATGGTGCTGCGATATGCATGGATTATTTACTACTTCGTTGGGTCTAGGAATAATTGAATTTGTTTTATTTCAAAATTGTCATGTTTATATTTTTCTGTTTTTTTTTTTCAAAATTAATAATTTGAAGAAGTACAATGTTTTCTCAACATATGACCAATTTTGCCCGTAGTTATAAATTTGGCATTTAGCAAAACTTGTTTTGATGCTTACCCTTTGGTTGGCATTGTGAGATCTCTAGTTTATTTATTCTAGTTTATTCATTTCTGGTTGATCTTGGGAGCTATTTTGATTTACTGTTCTAATTCTACACATTGTTTCATTAGTTCACCTGTCACTCTTTTGGTTCTTCAATTGTTTAGTTGTTTAAAAAATGCTACTTTCCATACCTCGGCAACATTCCTTTAGTAGTCTTCGCAAATCTCTTTTGATATGGTTCAGAGGTGTCATTTAATTTCTATTTTTACTAAAATTCCTTTGATCAGCCTACGTCTGTGATATAGTTGCACTCTTTCAACGGTTTAAAAGATCTTTATTTGGTTTTTTGGGTAGGCTCAAAGGCATGATCTTTAATTTTCCCCCCTTTAAATCATTTAATGCTAACAATACTTTTTCATTGATGCTGGATCTCTTTCTAATGCGTGGGCCACTGATAGGATTACTATATGTGTATCATGCTTTCTGGAAAGTTTTCTGTATTTGTGATTTTTACCCTCCTTGCATTTTGTACGCTATAGATTCTTGCATATTAATTATTAATTATTTTTCAGATGCAAAGCGTTTGATTGGGAGGCGTTTCAGTGATTCCTCTGTCCAGAGTGACTGTAAGTTGTGGCCCTTCAAGGTCATTCCCGGCCCTGGAGACAAGCCCATGATTGTTGTTCAGTACAAGGGTGAGGAGAAGCAGTTTTCTGCTGAAGAGATTTCATCAATGGTTTTGATTAAGATGAGGGAAATTGCTGAGGCTTACCTTGGTTCTTCCATCAAGAATGCCGTTGTCACAGTCCCTGCTTACTTCAATGATTCACAACGTCAGGCCACCAAGGATGCTGGTGTCATTGCAGGTCTTAATGTCATGAGGATTATCAATGAGCCAACAGCTGCTGCTATTGCCTATGGTCTTGACAAGAAGGCAACCAGTGTCGGTGAGAAGAATGTGCTGATCTTTGACCTTGGTGGTGGTACCTTTGATGTGTCCCTTCTTACCATTGAGGAGGGTATCTTTGAGGTCAAGGCCACTGCTGGAGACACCCATCTTGGAGGTGAGGACTTTGACAACCGCATGGTCAACCATTTTGTTCAGGAGTTTAAGAGAAAGAACAAGAAGGACATCAGTGGCAACCCCAGGGCTCTTAGGCGGTTGAGAACAGCTTGTGAGAGGGCGAAGAGGACTCTTTCCTCCACTGCTCAGACCACAATTGAGATTGATTCCCTCTACGAGGGTATTGATTTCTACTCAACCATCACCAGGGCCAGATTTGAGGAGCTCAACATGGATTTGTTCAGGAAGTGTATGGAGCCTGTGGAGAAGTGTTTGAGGGATGCCAAGATGGACAAGAGCAGTGTCCATGATGTTGTGCTTGTTGGTGGATCTACCAGAATTCCCAAGGTCCAGCAACTGTTGCAGGACTTCTTCAATGGCAAGGAGCTGTGCAAGAGCATCAACCCAGATGAGGCCGTTGCCTACGGTGCTGCTGTCCAAGCTGCAATCTTGAGCGGTGAGGGCAATGAGAAGGTGCAGGACTTGCTTCTGTTGGATGTTACTCCTCTGTCTCTTGGTCTGGAGACCGCTGGAGGAGTGATGACGGTCTTGATTCCCAGGAACACTACCATTCCGACCAAGAAGGAGCAGGTGTTCTCTACCTACTCTGACAACCAGCCCGGTGTCTTGATCCAGGTCTATGAAGGTGAGAGGACGAGGACCAGGGACAACAACTTGCTCGGCAAGTTTGAGCTCTCTGGCATCCCTCCTGCCCCAAGGGGCGTTCCTCAGATCACGGTCTGCTTTGACATTGATGCCAACGGTATCCTGAATGTCTCTGCGGAGGACAAGACTACGGGACAGAAGAACAAGATCACCATCACCAACGACAAGGGGAGGCTGAGCAAGGAGGAGATTGAGAAGATGGTGCAGGAGGCTGAGAAGTACAAGTCTGAGGACGAGGAGCACAAGAAGAAGGTGGAGTCCAAGAATGCCTTGGAGAACTACGCCTACAACATGAGGAATACCATTAAGGATGACAAGATTGCCTCCAAGTTGGCAGCTGCTGACAAGAAGAAGATAGAGGATTCTATTGACGAGGCCATTCAGTGGCTCGACAGCAACCAGCTCGCAGAGGCTGATGAATTTGATGACAAGATGAAGGAGCTGGAGAGCATCTGCAACCCAATCATTGCCAAGATGTACCAGGGTGCTGGTGCTGACATGGGTGCTGGAATGGACGATGATGGCCCTGCTCCTAGTGGCGGCAGCGGCAGCGGCGCTGGCCCCAAGATTGAGGAGGTCGACTAAGCGCCATTGCTCCTCTAGGCATTCTGCTTCTTTCTCACTGCTTTTACGGGGTCTATTACATGTCTCTGTCGTTGGTTTTATCTTTTTTTTGGTTGAACAATTTGGCCTGATTATGATTACGGGCTTATTTATTTTTGGAGGTTTCCCCCCTTCAAATCACAGTTTGATACACTTTTGGTGGCTATTAGCAGTTATATTCTGCTGCCTTCTTTTGTTTTTTATATTTTCTTCATGTTTCTATGAAATTTACCCCCGTCTACACTGTTTCCTTCAGGTTTTTTAGATAGATTTCCACCTTTAGGGTCCCCATCAATCAATAAACAGTTGCACTATATTAGATTGATAAGTTGCACTATACATTGAGTCACTGTAACAATGCCAACAAAACAATATGATGTTTGTTTAGCCCACAACTATGGATGGAGAAAATACTCCAGCATATATAACAACACTGCTTCGGTCCCTAACATTGTGATCACCATCAATATGGCAGGCATTCAGCAGAATTCACTGTCAATGCTGCATTTTGCGCAAAACATTTGATTCAGTTGTGTGATAATATCTTGAGGGCAGAATGATAAAAGTAACATAATTATTGTACAAATATGCTGCTGTCAAACAATACAGGTCGCAAAAGGAAAAGAACTCGAGCAGGTTCGCCAGAAAAAAAAGAAAAGAAAAGAACGGGTCTCTTTCTGCGGGATCTTGCAGGTCATTGAAACTGGGCTGCTTGATCACACTGGTCGCGCAACTAGAAAACACCGGACCTACTGCAAGCACCTTATCTGAGTCCTGTAACTTAAGCAATCGGAAGAGAAACCCCAGTTCCTCAACAAACCCTACTGCAAGCACCTTATCTGAGTCCTGTAACTTAAGCAATCGGAAGAGAAACCGCAGTTCCTCAACAAACCCTACTGCAAGCACCTTATCTGAGTCCTGTAACTTAAGCAATCGGAAGAGAAACCCCAGTTCCACACAAAGCGGATTGAGCCCTGGTTCCTCCAACAAGCTCAATGCAGAAAATCCATAGCATGAATGGTAGAGTTCAGGCAACATATCCTTGGGAAATTTTGTGAAACCGCCATACTAGTGCAGGGAAAGAGAAAGGAAACACCACTACTCGTAAACAATTTCAAAGCAGCATTAGAAAACACAGAAGGGGCAGCATCAGCACCTGAGATTGGCAGTAAGTAGAAATCTTCGCAAAGCACCCTATCAAGCAACTCGTAAGCTCCTAACATCTTCAAAACCCCACCTACCCTGAAAACCCTGACCAGCTTCAGCTAATTGGAGACAAAATATCTCGGCCTAACTTTACAGTCGTAAAATACTCTTCCCAGAATGCATAGCAAGTATCACTGGGCTTGTTAGCTCGACCCTGAAGTCCTCCACCAACTGCTTGCCTCCGCAGTATGAAAAGATTGCAAGTTAATTGCTTTAACCATTGTTACCCTGTCACCACGGTTAAAAGGAAAAATTTCCTGCAACAAGATTTCGAGCAGTTGATTGGATCATTTACTCAAATTACGATGCACGCGTGGCTGCACGCAAGCTTATCAAAATCTTTCCTGTCAATTCCCATCCATGTTACCTCAGGTTGTCACCTCATAAAATGCTGCTAGTAATTTTATAACTCATCCCTCCCTATTCACTCAAGCTATGAGTTACACTAGATGTCTCGCAAAAGTTTCAAAATCATTTAACAGAACTTCCACATTTTCTATGGCTGTCTCCAAACTTCCCATATTAAAAGATATCTCACACAATTCCTTACAAAGGCTTCCAAATCAGTATTCCGTGTGACAATATGGTCTCAGTCGATCGATTAATCTATACCACACTGTTTTCAATTGGTGCAATCAAGTCTCTCTAAGCATGTTCAGTCCAGTCTTACTCAATCTTCACCATATACACCTCTCTTTTTTTGTCCCCAAGAAGAAAGGCTATAGCACAGTGTTGAACATGGGGCCTCCGAATTCTCGAATGTTTCATTAACAAAATACTGGGGCCTCTGAATTCTAATGTTTCATCAACAAAACTCTAAAACAGGCTGCTGACATGGTTCCCTTGTTTTACAACTTCAGGCGCACAAAGTTGAAGAGGTAGGCAAGTTTGCTCAATGATACCAATCACAGCATTGGAGATCTGTTCTTTACTCAAAAGAGATGGTATACCTGCATGTTCCACTCCACCAGTAATGGCACCCACCATTGATGACACTGGACGTTGTAGATTTACAAAGGATGTCAGCTTCAATAAAACCCATTAGTTGGAGAGCAGCAATTGCGCAGTAAGTCGAACCACCTGTTACACTAAGACAGATGATGCTGAGCTCCAATCATAAAACGTACTTTGATAACAAATTGGTAGCAGTTTTCAAACTTGTGTAATTAAAACAATAAGTCTGCCATCAAGCAACATAACCAACATTTAATGTCTAAAGTACATTAGAAGGATATAAGTTGAGGTCTTTGGGTTTGGAAATTTACCCTCATTGTAAAACAAAGAGAAATTATCATCGTCAACTTCATCTAAACCTTTTAGTTTGCTATGCTGCTAAAGGTTTTATGAAAGCTTTCACAAAATTTCAAAAAGATTTTGTAACCCATATTCTATATTTCACAAACAAATAGGTGGGAGACATGAATTTATCATCTTTATATCACAATATAATAACTGCCATTTGCTTCACAAAAGATATTTAAAATCAAAACCATTTATCTTCAAATAAATTGCATACATAGAACTAAAGAAACAATCCTATTCATACGCTGAAAGAGTGAGAAGCATGTGCCTGCCTTTTGCGGTGTTCACAAAATGATCATAAACATAGAACACAAACATATAACAAATTTTGTATGAAGTACTTACCACGAGATTCTAATCCTGGTGCTAAACCAAAGCCACCATCATAAGACTGCAAACAGGGATCCAAGAACAAATTGGGACTTGTGATTTAGTAATGAAATCTATTCAACGAGAACCAAAATTCAAGTATCACGGACCTAACACCGGACTATGTATTCCTTGGCCTTTTCTTTGTCCATTCCGTTCCAATTATTGAGCATAAAACTAATAGCAGCTGTTACATTTGAATAATTTTGCTAATTGTAAGCAAATAATTAAGCAAATAATTAATGAAATAAAGGATTGTGTAGACCAAAAAAAAAAGGCAAAAGCAAAAGCAAATACAAAATAAATTGCTTCTCAGTTCTCACCAGCACAGTATACAAACCGAAGATCTGTTTCTGCCCCAATATGTGTCGGCATGAAACTGCTTACATGATCCAAATAAAATTTTGCCTTTTTTTTAATATTATTATTTAAATAGGATAAAATTTGACTATTTCAGAGACACTCCAAAAAATTCTTAAAAATAGAAAATATTATTTTAAGATGCTTGGTGAAATCGGATTCGAGAAATTATATATGTTTTTCAAATTAAAAAAATCCTGAAATCTTCCGGTGATACCGGTTGACATCAAAATCGGTCAAATTTTTATAAATTCAGAAAAATCTCAAAAAATGTATTTAGATAGAAAATAAGATTCTAAGAAGAAATGGGAAAGACGTTTCTAAAAATTCAAATTTATTTGAAAACTAAAAATCCGGGAATCGGTCAGCGATGTCGAGTGACACCGGTTTTGAAAATTTTGCAGAATAATTCTGAAAAATTTCAGAAAATCATGAAATATCTAAAATATTGGAAAACAGTGTTTGAAACTGAAATCGATCAAATCGGATTACCAAAAAGGTCAAATCAGACAGTACGCTGGTATCGGGTTCCCGGTCCAGGTCAGCGCTGACTCTAAGACTGAGAATCCAAATCCGATACCAAATAATATAAGCAATCACAACCCAAAAATAAATGCTGGAAGAAAATTGAAACAATACGGACGAAAAAATTGGGACACGTATCTAGGTACGTATCCCGGGAACGGGGTGCTACAATTAAAAAGTAATAAATTAATAAGTTACATTTAACTAACTAAAATATTTCATTTACTAAAAATTATATTAATTAAACATTACATACATAAGTAAAATTGTTGTTTTAGTTTATGTTGTACTTTGTATTAACATGAGTGTTATCTTAGAGCAAATTTATTTTAATATTATGTAATTTTTATTAATATTTGCATTTTAATGTTTGAATTTTAATGTTTTATTTTTTGTATTACATATTAATTTTAGTTCATTATATAAATGTTAATATAAATAATAATAAAATTAAAACAATATAAATTAAACATAAGTCATTAAATAAAAAAAAGAGTTTACAAATGTTAACATTAATTCGTAACAAAAATTAAAAATAATAATGTTAATGTGAACCCTTAAGATGAATTAATAATTAAAAAAAATAGTTGTGCTATTGTTGCAGTAGTGCACCAAATCTGACACAACATTATAGCTAACTGGAAATCCTAGCACCATTTTGACGCTGGGTTGGAGTGAAAATCCAGCTCTAACTTCAAAATGACGTTGGGTTGGAGATGTCCTAAGGACTAGCATCAGGAGCGGGGGAGGAGAGGGATTAGGGTTTTGCGATCGGTGGTGATGAGGCGATGGTGGGGTTTCCTCATCGTTTGGGGGATTTTGGGGCTCGGGTTAGGGTTCGGACTTCATGATGACATTGTTGGGCCTGTTGGAGGTTTAACAGAGAAGATGGGCGTTTTAAAAATTGTGGGGATGTGAGTGTGATTTTAATTCATCTGTTTTTGACGTGATAATGAGCCTATTTTTAGTTATTTGCTCCAAACTTTCCCAAAATTGCAGTATGGGGTTTCGTGGGTGTCTGAGAGTCGGAGGTAGATGGAGTGTCATTGTAGAGTGTATTTTGGCTAAATTTTTTAACTGGTACAACAATGAAAAAACATTTTCCCACTTGCTTTTCTTTTATTTTTTTGGGTTTTTCTTATATTTACCTCTTAAATCTTTTATATTTTTAAATTTACCCCTCAAATCTTTATATTTCTAAAATTACCCTTCAAAATCATCCTATATTTTTAAAATTACCCCTAATGCTGGTTTCAGTTTATCTTTTAACAGTTTTTAAAGATGATTACCAAATTAACTCCACTAATACTTCCCTAACCTTTCTCTCTCTCTCTCTTTCAAACTGTCGCTTTGTCTCCCTCAAAAAACTCAAAAAAAAACAGATTTTGTATTATGTTTGTGTTCAAATTTTAAATAGTTTTTATTCAAATTTCAGGTACTGTAATGTGCTTGTTTCAGTTTCTCAATTTTTATTTGTGTGCATGCTTCACCTATTATGAACAACTAAACTGAACCATGTTTCTAACTTGGAAACAAAATCCTGTCAAATTTAAGAAGTATTAGTGGGGTTAATTAGGTAATCATCTTTAAAAACTATTAAATGACAAACTGAAACCAACAGTAGGGGTAATTTTAAAAATATGGGATGATTTTGAGGGGTAATTTTAGAAATATGAAGATTTGGGGGGTAAATTTAAAAATATAGAAAATTTGAGGGGTAAATATAAGAAAACCCCTATTTTTTTAAACTGGCACAAGAAATAAACATTTTCTTTGTTAAATTATTAAGTATTTGATTTATTATTTCAATTAATTTTTATTTTATTTTCTCCAGCCTCGACTGTCACTTTCTTTTGTTTCCTGCTCTAAAATGGCGGGGAAATTAGCGAGCGCTGATAGAAGAAAAATTTAATGTCATCCGAACGAACTCCAGTTTTTAGTTGATCTGCTCACCTAATTCAATCAATGCGGTTCCATCCACCACGATCCTTTTCGTCCTTTTAAAACCAAGCCCTAGATCTCAGATCTCTAACACACATCTCTCTCTCTCTCTCTCTCTTCTCTCTAATGGCGGGCTTCCTCTCGGTTCTGAAGCGCATCTATCTCACCGTCTACAATTGGACCGTCTTCGTCGGATGGTAATAACATCTTCTTCTCTCTTATAAAAACCCTAGTTTGCCTCTTGATTTCGCCTCTTTCGGCGCTGATTTGTCTCCACTTCTTCTGGATCGCAATTAGGGCTCAAGTTTTGTACTTTGCTGTCAAGACTTTGAGGGAATCGAGCTACAGAGAGGTGTATGATGCGGTTGAGAGGCCTCTGCAGCTCGCTCAGACTGCAGCAGTCATGGAGGTTCGAGAAACTCATATCTTTTAATGTTAAATTTGCGATATTTATGATCAAAATTGATTTTTATTTGTTTCTTGTTTTTTGCAGATTCTTCATGGTCTTGTTGGTGAGAATATATCAAGCTTCGCTTTCTTTTCTTTTCTTTTTCTTTTTTAAGATTATGTTCTTTGATTTTGGTGCTTGGGAAATTGGAAAGGTTTGGTGAGATCTCCGGTCTCGGCAACGCTGCCACAGATCTCGTCCAGATTGTATGTTACATGGGGAATTTTGTGGAGCTTTCCCGAGGTAGTGATGTGAATCTTTTTGGAAAAAAATAAAAATTGAATGAATATTGAGGATTTCTTTGTTGATTAAT
This sequence comes from Agave tequilana, assembly GCA_038442645.1. Lineage (NCBI taxonomy): Eukaryota > Viridiplantae > Streptophyta > Magnoliopsida > Asparagales > Asparagaceae > Agave > Agave tequilana. The sequence continues at coordinate 36,146 of JAVJIF010004437.1, forward strand.
TGGTGTATTTTGTTGCAGGTCAGGACACATTTTCTTGTTAGCTCCCTGGTTATCAGCTGGTCAATTACAGAGGTATGACTTCATTTTATGAGATTTACTTTGAAGGAGTTCTCAATTGTGCATTTGATCGATTTTTTATATCCAAATTCTTTCTTATTATGGCTTAAAGTAGCACTCTAGAGCTGTATTTGGGTGTGTAGATGTAAAGAGAAGGAAAAGAGGGAAAATGAAGTGTAGGAATGTTCATATAGGCATCATCACCTCGGATCTTTTTACTGATTCTTTCCCTCACATGCTCAACAACTCAACATAGCCAAAAGTTCCTCATTGTAGATAAATTCTGTGTGAGTGTTTTCTAGTCTAGTATGATGCAAGAAAAAAAAAAAACAAATATATGGATTGACTGGTATAAATAGATATGCTGACTAGGAACATGAATACACAGAGGACCTAAGTCCACATATGCTTAAAAACCTAAGGATAAGATGATAGATGTTTAGGGAAAAGGAGCAGGAAACACATTCTCATAGATGATAAACTGTCAAAAAAGGATTACAAACAGATTCTAGGTCATTTCACAAACTGTATAAGTTGATTTAGTGGGATTTTTATGAGGTGAATTATAGTGTTGTCAGTGACGTGCATTACGAAACAATATCTATGCTTTATGAAACAGTATACTTTTGGAACTAGTACTAGATGAACTGTTGAGATACTTGGTTTCTAATAGAAAAGCTTGGTGAGAGTTCCATGGTACATTAAACTGCAGGAATCCTCAATCCTCTATAGAATAATGGTGAAAACTTAGTTGCCTTCAGCTTAAGTTTACCAGAAAGAGGGCTCCTCCATGGTTCTCCTTCCCAAAATTGGTTCTAGTTTATCTAAAACCTATAGGTAATGGTGGCATCTCTAAGAAAGGTCAACACAGTATAGAGTGGTTCACTGGTTCGAGGTTTACTGAAATTTGTTGCCAAAGACCAGCTGTAAATAAATTGCAGGAGTCAATTATTAGGCAGGAATGTTTAGACACAGAAGAATTGATTTAATTCAACAGCAGAGTTCTTTCTTTAAAAAAAAAAAAAAAAAAAAAAGAATGTTGGATGTGGGAGAATAGAATTTTGCACTGAGTTTAGCATATAAGATTCACCCCTATATGCTGATGGAAGATAATGTGAAGTGGCTGGAGTATGCATGACAAACACCACAGAAGAGGCTGGGCTCGAAGAAGAACATGCGAAGCATAAGTGAGTGCTGAGCAAGGGAGAGGAATACTGCAAGATATGGCCTAGAACTGAAAACGATTGTGCATCTATGGGAATAACTTTGCGATATATAATACTGTAATTGGTGAATTTGAAAGGAAAAATTATAATCCCTAACCTGCAAGGATTTGTAAAATTATAAAGGTAGTGTAACTATAATTTTAGTAAATAAATATTGAGGCCTAAGAAGAGAGTGTCTTTGTGTTATAGCATAATGGGTGGTTTTGAACTTTGGTTTGTGGGAAAGGGGTAGTACTTTGTCAGCAAATAGGGTTTTGCTACAGAAACCATGCTATGAAGATAACTTCCTCTAATTGCTATCAATCCATATAACATCATTTAAAATTTTCTGTGTGCAGACAATTAGGTACTCTTTCTTTGGCATGAAGGAGGCACTTGGATTTGCACCTTCCTGGCTCATGTGGCTAAGGTTTGCGTTTAACCCATTTGGCAGAGTCCTACTTTTGTTGCCAGAAATTCATGTAAGTAAAATATGATTGTATCAATTCAGGTACAGCACCTTTTTGCTACTATACCCTTCTGGCATCTCGAGTGAGGTTGGTCTGATATATCTAGCTTTGCGTTACATCAAGGTTCGGAACTCGTCGCTTTACATTGGTGGTTATTTATGTGCTATCTATTTCTTTTACCTTTACCCTAACAGCAACGACTTCATGCTTTGGTTTGTGGTGATGGCAGGCCTCTGATAAATACTGCATAAGGATGCCAAACAAGTGGAACTTCTCCTTTGATTACTTCTATGCAGCAATCCTTGTTCTTGGAATTTACGTCCCAGGTTTGTATCTGATCTTTTCTCATCATACACTATTGTTCTCGCGTAACTAGCCTAGATACTCTCTCTTTATGCACTGCTGATTTGTTTTTTGGTGATGGATCCTACCACAGGTAGCCCACACATGTATACTTACATGCTTGGGCAGCGAAAGAAGGCTCTTTCCAAGTCAAAGAGGGCGTAGACGTTACCAGTTAGAGAATGTTGTGACCCGTCTGGCAATTGCTACCATGATCTTCACTGTATGAAGAACTTGCATAGCTAGATGGTGGCTCTGCATGAGTGGTTATTATTGTTCTCTAATTCTCGGGTTAGTCTTGTTATTTGAAAGGAGAGTGTTCTTGGTAGAGACCTGAATGTAATTCTTCTGAAAACTAGATTGAAAATCAAGTTTATAAGAAATCTTGAGAAAATATGGTCTGCGTTCCCCTGTTGCCTTAAATGTCTGAAATTTGAGAAATTTAGACTGGTAACATGGTCTTGTTTGATATCGTTCACCATCTGAAAACTACCATAATTTGTTGGCAGTCATTTTTGTCTATATAGCACAGATGGCTCTCCTAAATTTAACAACTATTGGCTGGCTGAGTATTTGTTATCGATCTGTGGTTCTACCTTGTGGATGAATGGTGATTTTTACTAACTTTTTATCCATTTTAGATTTGAATTGTGTAGGGAGAGAGAAGATAAAAGTTTAAACTTGATGGAAAAGTTTTTAACTCATCAGAAAAGATAGTGCAGAAATTGGAGTCCAAAAGGAGCGAGAATGCAGTTCACAACATGCCAAAACAGAGGACGACCGATCGTCCGGTCAACCGGTATGCACAGCAGCAGCTCGGTCGATCGCCTGGTCGACCGAAGCAAGGCACGGTCGACCGGAGCGGTCGACCGACTGTCATGCACCAACTTTTTGTTGGCGACGGTCGACCGACCGGTCGACCGAAGGAAGGGGTCAATCGACCGACTGGTCGACCGACAGTCAGATCTTCTTGCCCTCTCAGGATTCGAACTCTGTTTTTGATTCGGAGTCGAATCCAATTGTAGGTTTCCTAATACTCCAAGACTTTCTGACTATAAATAAAGGGGTAGAGCCCCCATGAATTGTAACCCGAAAACCTGTAATTGATTGTTGAATCAATAAGATCTCTCTCTCCCTCTTACCACGAGGATGTAGGCAAATTGCCGAACCTCGTTAAATATTGTGTTTGACTCTCTCTTGTTTATTTTGTTCTTATCTTCTGGGTACTTCTTTGGTGTATCTTTCTTTGTTTGTTGGGGTTCCTCATTTATTGTTGCCCGGCGCGCGTAATAACTGGTATCAGAGCTTCCCAGGTTCATCGTGGGATCGTGTGTCGATTTCAAGAGCATTGGTGGCTGTTTGGCGGAGATCGTGTGTCGATTTCGGAGCAGCATTGGGACTGGTTGTGGGATCATGTGTCGATCTTAGAATAGCGTTTAGATCTCAGAGTGATTGCTCAAGGAATCAAATTTGGTGGAGTAGATCATTTTGAAAACTCTCCTAGGGTTTCACTTTGCGGTAAAGATTCTATCTTTATCTAGTTTTTTGATCTAACTCCGTTTGTTTTCCGCATTGTTTTTAGAAATCTATTGAGAAGATGGCTGGAGGTATTACATCTACGATGAAAATCATGAATCCACATCCATTGAAGGTTGATTTGGTGAAGCTTGATAGCAAGAACAATTTTAGGATGTGGAGATGTGAGGTGATGATTGCATTGACAACGTCAAACCTAGAAGACACCCTACAGTTGGAGAAAAAAGCTCGAAGCTACTTCTGAACAGGATTGGAACAAGATGAATCTAATGGTGTGTGGTCTGATAAGATTTTATTTGACACAAGATATCAAGTATCATGTGTTATATGAAACATCTGCAAGGCAGTAGTTGGAGATTCTGAAGAAGAAATATCTGATAAAAAGTACAGAGTCGTGTTTGCAATTGAAAAATAGGCTTTATGGCTTTCAGTTGAAGAAAGGACTCTCCATTGATGAACACATGAATAACTACACCAAGCTTCTTACAAACTTAGTTAACATAGATGTGAAGATCGAAGAAGAGAATAAGGCGTTGATTTTACTGAATTCTCTTCTTGACGAAGAGTATGAGACCTTCACCCTAACTTTGATCAACGGTAAACAAACACTTAACTAAGGTGATGTGTTGACTGTTCTTGTAAATTATGAAGTAAAAAGGCAGAACAAGCTGTCTTCTTCTGAGGGTACAGCAGCAGAGGCGTTGATGGTAAGAGGCAGATGTTCCAATCAGAAGGGCAAAGGCGAGCGTGAGAGATCAAAGTTCAGACCAGGGCTCAAAAATCTGAAGAAGAACCGGTGTGCCTTTTGCAAAGAGATAGGGCACTGAAAGGTTGATTGTCCAAGGACCAAGGATAAGAATAAGAAGAAGGAGTCAATGACCGAGGCAAATCTCGCACAGGTGGTTAGTACTCAAGCCAGTACTCCACAGGCAGCTGGATCAGACTCAGACTCATTCGTATTATCTTTCTCCGTTACTACTACTATTGTTGTCTACTCAGGAAACTCTGAGTGAATGTTAGATACTGGAGCTGCCTATCAATTATGCCCAAACATGGATTAATTTTCTAGCTTTGAGAAACTAGATGGATGTTTCCTTATCATGAGTGATGATCATCCATGTAAAGTGTAAGTGATAGGTACAGTTCGCATCAAGATGTTTGACGGGATGGTGCGGGAACTGAAAGAAGTGAGGTATGTACCTCAAGTGAAAAAGAATCTTATCTCTGTTGGTGCATTGGAAGTATTAGGTTATGAAGTGTCTGTTAGAGATGGTGTTCTCAAAATGACTAGAGGCTCGATAGTGGTGTTGAAGGCGTTCGACGCAATAACCTATACTACTTGATGGGTTGTGTGGTTACAGGGTAAGTGGTGACTTCTATTTCTTCAGATGGTGATGCACATAGGTTTGGCATATGAGGCTAAGACGTACAGGAGAGAAGTCTTTGCAAGCTCCAGTAGAGAAGGAATCATTGGAAGGTACATCTACCTGCAACATGGAATTGGATGGACACAGTGTTATGGACAAGAAGACGAAGGTGAAATTCAGCACCTCTACTCACCACACGGTAGATTTTCTTAATTGTGTTCACGTTAGTATTTGGGGACCTCTCAAGACTGCACCGCTTGGAGGTCATCGGTACTTTGTCTCTTTTATTGATAATTCATCTAGACATTATTGGATATATCTCATGAGACAAAGATTTGAAACCCTAGGTATGCTGGTGAAGTGAAAGGATATGATGGAGAAACAGACTTGTAGGAAGATTAAGAAGCTCCAAATTGGTAATGTTGAAAAATATAAGAACCAATTCCTACAATTTGGCCAGAACACTGGTATTGGTACTTACTTCACAAATGGAATATATGAGTTGACTAAGAAAATCAACCGCTTCTTGCTGGAGAAGGCTCGGTAGTTGTTGTCTAATGCACGATTAGACAAATCGTTTTGGGCTGAGGTAATTGTATATGCTAGCCATCTCATAAATGAATTATCATCGACTGCGATAGGAGGCAAAATTCCGTTAGATATTTGGTCAGGTAGAGCTGCTCAGGATATGATTTGCTGCGGATATTTGGAAGCCCGACCTACTTTAGTACCAAAGATGGCAAAGTAAATTCGCAACAAAAAAGTTTGTGTTTTTAGGTGTCAAAAGGAATATGAAAGATTACAAATTATGGGACCCCGAAAACAAAAAAATTGTGTTGAGTAAGCATGTCACATTTGATGAGACTTCATTATTGAAGTCTATCATCTCTCAACAGGTGGAGAGATTGAAGACTAAGGATGTATCGCAGCGAGTGGATGTTGGTGCTACTCTACCACCTCCAGTTGCTTCAGTAACAGTAAGAACTTCACCGAATGTGACACCAGGTGGAGATCATGTAACCGGTTTAAATACTGAACAGGTTGAAAACATTGATGAGAATGTCAAATTATTTGTAGCTATTGGAACCAAGATAAGCCCACAAAAGTGGGTGAAGAAGCATAAATCTCAAATTGGTGAGCGTGACAAGTTAAAATTGAAGGTTGTTGTTCTCCATGACAGCATTGGTAAGGAGGTTCATATGGCTCAGCTAGTTCAGTTCGCTGCTGAAGATTTAGTCACAGTTGCTTGACCTTGATGGAGCTCGTTTGGATGAACTATGGATGGTTGATCCCTTGGGCAAGGTACGTAGGCAGCTGTGATGGCGCAACCGTTTTGGTGATGTAGCCCGTATGAAACTATTTTGGTGTAGTTGAGTTCTCGAGAATTGATAACGGAAGCTGATTTGAGCTTCACGTAGAGGTGAAGAGTTAGACTTTACCCAGAGGTGAAGTGTTGTAATCTCAATGAACATATGATCTTCCAGTGAGAAGATAGTTAAGCTTGCATAAAGGGGGCGCGCATCCAGTTTGTTGAGCCAAAGTTGGTTATGTGGTGTGCTCTACTCAGATTTGGTTGGATCGTCTTGAAGACATTTGGACAGGAGTGCCAATCAGTTGGAGTCAGTGTTGGCTCATATTGGGTTCTTCTTGAGGTAATTTGGAATGGTGTTCCATTCAGTTGCTGAGTTGTAGACACGTTCGTTGGTCGGCTCATATGGTTTGATTCTCTTCGGTGGAGTGTTGGGAAGGCATATATGGTGCATTCCATTTGGATGACTGAGCTGAAATTTGAAATCTTTACAATTGATATTAGAGTTTGGAGAGAGTTGTTTGAGGGGACAACAAACTCAATTTGGATCCAGTATGATCATTTGAAATCAATTGTAAGTGTGCTGGCGATTCGTTTAGAACCGATTGGTCCGTTTGGCCAAGTCGAGATCGTGTGCCGATTTCGCCAGGTGTTCATTGGTGTTCGGATCAGATTTAAAAAATCTTCACCGAGGTGGAGAATTGTAGGGAGAGAGGAGATAAAAGCTTAAGCTTGATGGAAGATTTTTTAACTCATCGAAAAAAGATAGTGTAGAGATTGGAGTTTAAAAGGAGCGAGAACGCAGTCCACAACATGCCAGAACAGAGGCCGGCCGTCCACTCGGTCGACTGGCATGCACAACGTGTACAGCAGCAGCTCAATCGATCGCCCGGTCGACCGAAGCAAGGCATGGTCGACCGGAGCGATCGAACAACTGTCATGCACCAACTTTCCGTTGGCGATGGTCGACCGACCGGTCCACCGACAGTCAGATCTGCTTGTCCTATCAGGATTCGACTCCATTTCTGATTCGGAGTCAAATCCAATTGTAGTTTTCTAAAACTCCAGGACTCTCTGGCTATAAATAAAAGGGTAGAGCCCCCATGGATTGTAACTTGAAAACTTGTAGTTGATTGTTGAATCAATAAGATCTCTCTCCCCCTTACCCTGAGGACGTAGGCAAATTGTCGAACCTCGTTAAGTATTGTGTGCGGCTTTCTCTCTTGTTTATTTTGTTCTTATCTTTTGAGTACTTCTCTGGTGTATCTTCTCTATTGGTTGGGGTTCCTCATTGATTGTTGCCCAGCGCGCGCAACAAATTGTGCTTTGAGAAATGGGAATTCAGAATCAAATTCTTTACCTCTTTATTATCTTTAAAAAGTTGATCCATGCCTGATTGATTTCTTGCGGCAAAACTAATTCAAATTCATTTGTTTGTATATATTTCTAGAATCTTTTACACAAAATTCTTTAGAGGCCACATAAATCACTAATTTATTATCCACAATCGCAAAATGACACGTTTTAAGTTCATTGATTCAGTTTAAATCATTATGCAGGCTTTTGCGTCGACTAAACTGGTTTCAAAAAGATCTAAGGTTGAAATTGACAAGAGTTGGAAAACTCATGAGACCTCTGATTCAGCACCAATTCATCAAGGAGGCCTGCATTTGACTTACTATAATTCAACCCTAGGAGATGTTAGAGATATCAATGACAACACGTGACTCATGTGAAACATGTGATCCATGTGAAAGACACCCCTCATGAAATCAACCAGATCCTAAAATCTCTCCATGATTATAGGAACACATGGGACTCATGGGATTCATGCACCATGTGTTTATCATTCTTTCTCCCAGTCAATATTTTCTTATTTTTTTTCTCAGTCAATATTTTCTTATTGTATCTCCTAAATCAGTGTAAACATGTGACCAATATGTGTATATATACAACCAATAACCATAGCTAATAGTATCTTGTCTTTGCACAAATAAGTCTTTTTCTTCTTCTTCTTTATCTTGGTATCAGAGCAACTCCTGTACTATGTCGAGTATTTTCTCTTCATCTTCCCTCACCTCTATCCAAACACTTGCATCCATGGTTACTCCCAATCCCAACATCACTCACTTTCTAAATGTCAAACTCGATAAGGAAAACTATCTACTGTGGCATTCTAATTCCTTCCTCTTCTCAAGCTCCACGATCTCGAAGGCCTCGTCGACGGAACCTCTCCGTGTCGGGTCCGATTCCTTCCTTCTACCGAGAAGGATACTCAGCCCACTATCAATCCAGAATACACTTGCTGGATCAAGCTTGATCAAATGCTCTTTTGTTGGATTATCTCCTCGCTCACTGAGGCTGTTCTTACTCATGTCGTCGGCCTCACCACATCTCGTGATGTGTGGTGCTCTCTGAAGCGAATCTTTGTGTCACCCTCCAGAGTTAGAGTGCAACAATTCAAATATCAGCTGCACACCGTCAAGATGGGCACCTCTTCTATGTCAGAGTACATCCAGTCTGTCAAGTCCATCGTGGACAACCTGGCGACAGTGGCTAATCCAGTTGCCGACTCCGACCTTGTCTCTACCTTGCTTAGTGGTATGTCTCCCGAATATGACTCGTTCGTCAGCTCCGTCAACACACGATTTGACCCTGTACTGTCAGAAGAACTCATCGGCCTCATGCTTAGCCAGGAGATTTATCGTGGGCGTGCTATCACTTCACCAGACTCTACAACCTTCATCTCCCCATCTCATGCGGTTCATACTGTTTCCCGCACTTCAAGCTGCCATTCGTCTCCACCTTCTTTCCGTGGCCGAGGCAGGGAGCGCGGTCGTGGTCGTGGACGTTCCTTCTTACCGCCATATCAGTCCGCCGGTGGCTGACCTTAATGCCAGATCTGCAATCGTTTTTGGCCATTATGCTAATCAATACTACAATCGTTATGATGATTCGGCTAGCCCAACTGCTCTTCTCCACTCTTATGGGAATAGTTCAGTCGATTCCAACTGGTATGTTGACTCCGGAGCCACTCATCACCTAACAGCTGACATTGCGAATCTAGCGGTTCACTCTGAATATCAAGAACCCGACAGAGTTCGCATGGGTAACGGGACATGTTTTCCTATCCGAATTACTGGTGCTTCTTTATTGTGTTCTCCTGTTTCTTCCTTTGTCTTGAAATTTTTTTTACATGTTCCTGATATCACCAAAAATCTTCTATCTGTTAGTCAATTTACTGCTGATAATAAAGTCCTTCTTGAATTTCACCCTGACTCTTATTTTATTAAGGATCTATCCACTCGAAAAACTCTACTGCGGGGACAACTTAAGGATGGCCTGTATGTCTTCTCCCTAGGGAATCATAACTTCACCGCCTCTCCCCAGACTCTTCTCGGTGAGCCTGCTTCTTCCTCCGTCTGGCATGAACGCCTAGGTCATCCCTCCACCAGAGTTGTCTCCAGTATTTTATCTCAACATCAGCTTCCTTTCCTCCCTGACCGTGTTGGTACCCCTCTCTGCATCCCCTGTCAGTAAGGAAAAAGTCACTGTCTCCCTTTTTCGTCATTTTTCACGATTGCTAATGCTCCTTTAGAGCTTATTCACTTTGATCTATGGGGTCCGTCTCCTGTGTCCGCTGCAAGTGGTCATCGCTATTATATTAGCTTGTAGATCACTACAGTAAGTATGTTTGGCTTTATCCTTTAACAAATAAAAGTGATGCTTTCTCCCTTTTTTTGGCGTTCCATTAAAGCACTCCAAACTGATGGTGGTGGTGAGTTCATCAAATTTAAATCTTACTTGTCTTCTCAGATAGTATTGCTTATCGCTTATCCTATCCACACACTAGTACCCAAAATGGTACCGCAAAAAGAAAGCACCGCCACCTTGTCGAGACCGGCTTTACTCTTCTGGCTCGGTCAAATGCTCCATTCCATTACTAGCCTTATGTTTTCCAAACCGCCTCATTTCTCATCAATAGAATGCCCATCTTCGTCCTCCATAATCTATCTCCCTATCAGAAATTATTTCATAAAGCACATGACTACCTTTCCTTACGAATTTTTGGTTGTGCTTGCTACCCTCAGCTGCGTCCATACCAAACTCATAAGTTTAGTTTTCGATCCTGTCAATATATCTTCTTAGGTTACTCGGCTTCGCATAAAGGTTATCAATGTTTGCATATCCCCTTTGGTCGTATTTACATCTCTCGGGATGTTGTGTTCGACGAATCTTCCTTTCCTTTTCATTCTCCTCTGCCCTCTCTCTCCCCTCTACTCTCACGCCTTCACCACCGATCCCCATCTCCACGCCTATGTTACCTTCCATTGTTTTAGTCCCCTCTTCTCATGCGGGCACCACCATTGACTCTTCTCCTCCTCCACTACCACCTCCATCACATACACCTTCTCCACCACCTCCACTAGCACTCGCCGATGAGTCTTTCTCATCATCCTCATCCTCAGGCTCTCCTAGTCGCCCTCCTATCAGGACCCACCATATGGTCACCAGAACACAGGATAACACCAGAATACCAACGGTCTGGCTAGCCACCCGGTATCCCATGCCTACCTATCTCATGGCCGACTTGGACACCACTCATGTCGAACCCACATGTTTCACGCAAGTTTCTAAAGATCCCAAGTGGCGCCAGGCAATGAACACTGAGATGAATGCCTTGCTTAAGAATAAAACCTGGTCCCTTGTGCCATACCACCCTACCATGAATCTGGTTCATTGCAAATGGATTTTCAAGTTAAAACATAAATCTGATGGTTCTGTTGACAGGTATAAGGCCCTCCGGCCAAGACTTTTCATCAATAATCATGATTAGACTATGGTGAGACATTCAGTCCAGTCATCAAACCGACCACTGTCCGTACCGTGTGCAGTCTGGCCATTTCCAAGGGATGGTCTATTCGACAGTTGGATGTGAATAATGAATTTTTGTAGGGTTTTCTTACTGAGACTGTTTACATGAAACAACCTTTGGGGTTCATCAATCCCGCTCATTCCAATCATGTATGCAAGCTTCACCGCAGTATCTATGGCCTCAAACAGACTCCACGGGTATGGTTTCTCGCCTCAGCAGTTATCTAGTCACATTGGGTTTTATAGGCTCCAAGTCTGACACGTCTCTCTTCGTCCGACAGGTCGGTACAGATCTTCTTCTGGTTCTTATCTATGTGGACGGCATCATCATCACAGGTAATGACTCACGGGCTGTCACTCGTCTTATTCAAGAACTAGGCCGAGAGCTCATTAAAAGACCTCGGCCCATTGCACTATTTCTTAGGCGTGGAGTGTCATCGTACACCCTCAGGTTTATTTCTCTCTCAATAGAAGTACATCCGTCACTTGCTTCTCCAGCTCAAGATGGATGGTGTCAAGCCTGTCAGCTCGCCTATGGCCACTTCCTGTAAACTCTCCAAGATTGCTGGCAAGTCTCTCTCTGACCCCTTTGTCTATCGAAGTACTGTTGGGCTCTACAATACCTAAGTTTTATTAGACCTGATATTGCCTTCTCGGTGAACAAGGTCACTCAGTTCATGCAAGCTCCAACCGATGAGCATTGGAGCGCTGTAAAACGGATCCTCCGTTACCTCAAATTTACCATTCAACATGACATTTTTCTCTCTCATCATTCTTCTGTACAGCTTACTGCTTACACCGATGCAGATTGGGCAGGGCCAATCGATGATCGAAAATCTACCAGTGGCTATTGTGTCTTTCTTGATACAAATCTCATTTCTTGAAGCTCGAAGAAGCAGTGCACTATGGCACGATCTAGTACTGAGGCAGAGTATATGGGTGTGGCCAATGCTGCAGCAGAGGTCGTTTGGTTGCAGTCATTACTCCGTGAGCTTGGAGTTCCGCAATCTCCCCCGATAGTTCTCTATGACAACCTCCGTGCAACATATCTCTCGATCAATCCTATTCGTCATTCCCGCTCCAAACATGTTGAGATCTACATTCATTTTGTGAGGGACTATGTCGCTAATGAAGTCCTAGATGTTCGGTTTGCCAGCACTAAAGACTAACTAGCAGACATCCTTACTAAGCTTTTGAGCTCATTAAGGTTTTCTATGCTGAAGAATAAGCTCTCGGTTCTTTCGAACCCGCTTTGCTTGCGGGGGTATTAGAGATATCAATGACAACACGTGACTCATGTGAAATATGTGATTCATGTAAAAGATACCCCTCCTGAAATCAACCAGATTCTAAAATCTCTCCATGATTATAAGAACACATGGGACTAATGAGATTCATGTACCATGCGTTTCTCATTCTTTCTCTCAGTCAACGTTTTTCTATTCTTTCTCTCAGTCGATATTTTCCTATTGTATCTCCTAAATCAGTGTAAACATGTGACCTATATGTGTATATATATACAACCAAGAAGCATAACTAATGGTATCTTGTCTTTGTACAAATAAGTGTTTTTCTTCTTCTTCTTTATCTAGAGATACACAAGCACAAATCCATCAAACATCACAAATCCTGAAACGTTTCAAGTTTTATCATTCTGAGTATGGGAGTATAATCTCAACGGGAGAAGAGTTCGCATATATATATACATACATACATACATATATACATACATACATACATACATACATACATATACATATATATATATATATATATATATATATATATATATAGAAAAATGTATATCAGCCTGCGGCTGAGAGAACTCTCTCAGCTTGCGGTGACGTGGCTCAATATTTGTCACCCCACTAACTTGTGGCCCGCTTATAGGAAGAAGTTAAATTACTAAATACCCCTTATGAAAAATTACTCTTTTGGTAACTTTCGTTATTGTTTATTATTATTTGCCCACAAGGCAATTTTTGGACCGCTCGTTGTCAGATTTAGGTTATTGTTTATTATTATTATTCTCCCTTTTTTTTGCCGCTCTTTATAGGATTTAGGTTATTGTTTATAAATTATTTTTCCCCTATTTCCTTACCTCTCTTTGTTAGATTTAGGTTCTCCTTTTCAGCCTGCGATAACTTTTTTTGAAAATATAAACTCTTTTCAGAGCAATTTTTTGTCCAAAATATTTAATGTCGACGTCCGAGCAGTCTACTTCCCCTGCAAATTTTGTTCGCAGTCGTAAGCGATGTCTATCTGGCGATCTAAATATGGAAGATATATCATCTGGTTCAACTTTCTCTCAGAATATTGAAAATATTGAAGGGTTGACATCTTTGCATGCCGATCAACATGTTTTAATTGTGTCAATTTTTTTCCCGCAATTTCTTAAATATAGAATTTTTCTCTTTAGTCTATGTGGTACTGCGACCTATAATCACATGTTTTAAAGTTTCAGAAATGCGACCACGGTCGCAATCTTATTTGAAAATACTCTTCGGCTGTGAAATCTTTTTTCTGTGACTGCGACCTAAGTCGCATTCCTTGTTCGAACTATAATTTGTTTTACAGAATAGAATAGTCACTTGTTTTAATCTTTTTAGAACAGCGATCACGGTCGCAGTTGGATTTTTGTGACTGCGACCCAAGTCTCATTCTTTATTGTCATAATTCTTACACGTTTTTATGTGAATTATATCTATTTTATATATTCATTAGATTGTTGCACATTTATTATTCTGTTTTTTTAAAATTCTTCTCATACGGATAACTGCGACTTAGATTGCAGTCTTTTAGTAAGAAGTTATGTAGATTCATTACCTATGCGACCTTGGTCGCAGTTATATAAATTATATTTTAGACGTGTGATATCTAAAAAATATTTATATTCATGTAGTTCGTCTAATTGTTTTTTGTAGGATATGAATGCACATGGAGAAATGTCTGGAAGCTCAGATAAGTTTCTAGGGAAACAGTTCCTGTCGGATGTGGAAGCATACAATTTCTACAATTCTTTTGCACGGAGTATCCTTGCAGCTCGTACGTGGTATGCCTGAAGATGTCCATTGACTCAATCAGGAATTGCCAAACAGCTTTAGCCCAGCATATTGACCTCATCAACTGCATATTGATAATCTGTTCCACAATATATCACGGTTCCGTGCATTTACTGCCGGAGAAGAATAGAGTGGCCGAATGTATAGGATGATTATTGTAGTAAAGTCTTGAGCTGCAAGTCTCTGTCTGTCTCTTATAATTTCATGTAAAGTCACTTGCTGCTCAAGCTGTTCATCCTTTGTCACATCTAATTCACCCCTCCTCCTTTTCTTGACTAGAAGATCATCCAATGCCTCTTCAATAGATACTTTAGTGATCTTCTTTATATTGGGGAAATAATGTTTTATAACCCCTCTATCCTTCATCGTACAGGTCTTATTCATAATAAAATCTGACCCAATGATGGGTAGACCAAAACTTAGGGCAATATCCTCCACCGTTAACTCAATTTGTTTGCCCCCAATTATAAAGGTCCTTGAATCCCTATCATACTGGTCTAAAATTCTCAGTACAGCAACGTTTGATTTTAGACCCTTTTCTCCCCCAAATTCCTCATTGTAGAAGGCCATGAAGATTGGGCCAAATGGGGTATTCTTGATTGCCTTTAAAAAATCGTCCTGAATGTACTTTTTGAATTTCTTTATGAACTCGCACATAGGTTTTAGGCTCGATCTCAGAGGACGAACCTTCATCTGTTGTTTACCTATAGATGAAGAAAAATTAAAACCTTTAGACCAATTATTATTTAAAACCTATAAGGGACTAAAAAGCAAATTAATTTTAAACCACTGCGACCAAGGTCGCAGTCATAAACAGTGCAAATGAAAACAATGAACGACACTTCGACCAAGGTCGCATAAGTATACAGTGCAAACATAAACATCTGCGACCCTGGAATTAAAAAAAAATGACGTTAAATACACTGCGACCATGGTCGCATAAGTATACTACAACGCATATTGAAACAACTGCGACCCATGTCGCAGTATGTAATAAAAAAAAGTACCTTTCAGATACTGCGACCATTCATCTAAAATGAAAAGTCCAAAAAAAAAATTTAAAACTCTACGATCTAAGTCGAACATATCTGCAACTATAATTTTAACTACTGCGACCGAGGTCGACAAATAGTGTATGAAAAAAATTGGGTTAAAAAAATATTAGCAAGGTCGCATACATATACATCGCTTTTTTAAAAAATACTGCGACCATGGTAATAAAAGGAAATGAAAAAAATTGAAAAAAAATGGACCTTTATCGTTGTGTTAGAAAATCTATAAATTTAAAAATTAATTCGTCATCTAAAGTTTCAGAATCTCTTTCTTAACTGCGACCATGGTCCCAAGATTTAAAAAAAAAAGCGAGAGAAACGGAAATAAATCTGAAAAAAAATATTAAAACTATTAAAATCCATAAACCCTAAAAAAATTTGAAAAATATCGTTTTTCTAGTACCTTTTTCGGCGGATAATTTCTTTGGCGCCATGTTTTTGCAAGTATATTTTTTAAAAAAACGGATGAAATTTGAGAAACAATAGAACTAATTGGATCAGAATGATCAGGTGAAATTTTAGTGTTGTAAATTTTTTAGAAAGGAAATGTTTTTACATAAGGTAAAAAGTTTTGAGTGAGGGTATTTTCAGAAAATACAATGTTGAGGTGACTGACATTAAATTAGGCGGGATTTTCGGGTTTTTGTCCGCCAAAATTTATGACAGATTTGTGGCTCTGATGTTGCCACGACCCGCCGGCTGAGAAACTCTCTCAGCCGTCGGCTGAGGTACAGTAACCCTATATATATATATATGAGAGAGAGAAATGTAAATCAGCTGACACAGGAGGCAATTCCCTCCTATGTCGCACTCAAAAATCATATTTTTCGAGCGAATTTTCAAGATCTGACCGCACATTATCATATTCGTATTCTAAAATATACATATATAAAAAATTAAGTAATTTGAAATACGTTTACCCATTGATCTAATCGTTCCATTTTGTTCTATTGTTAAAAAACCGTTAATGTTTGAACCCAAAGAAAATGGAGTAAACAAACTTCAAATCACTTGATTTTTTATATGTATATATCTTAGAATATGAAGATGATAATGTGCGGTCGGATCTTGAAAATTTACTCGGGAAATTGATTTTTGAGTGCGACATAGGAGGGAGTTGTCTCTCTCTCTCTCTCTCTCTATATATATATATATATATATATATATATATATATATATATATATATATATATATATATATATATATATATATATATATAGGGCTTACTGTACCTCAGCCTGCGGGCTGAGAGAGTTTTCTCAGCCTGCCGGCGTGGCAACATCACCGCCCCACATCTGTTAAAAAATTTGGCGGACAAAATCCTGTAAAATCCCGCCCAATTTAATGCCAGTCACCTCAACATTGTATTTTCCGAAAATACCCTCCATCACAAACTTTTACCTTATTGTAAAAAAATTAGTCTTCCAAAAAAATTTACAGCTCTAAAACTTCAAACGGCGGTTCTGATCCAATTAGTTCTTTTCCTTCAAAAATTTCATCCGTTTTTGAAAAAAATTATTTGCAACTGATGGCGCCTAAGAAATCATCCGTCGAAAAAGGTACTACAAAATTGATATTTTCAAAATTTTTTAGGGTTTTGTGTATTTTAATAGTTTTAAATTTTTTCAAGATTTATTTCTGAAGTCGCATTTTTTTTTAATTTTTTTTTAAATATTGGAAACATGGTCGCAATTACGAAAGAGATTTTCAAACTTTAGACGATAAAGGTCCTATTTTTTGAAAGTTTTTATTATTTACTTCTATTTTTACTATGTCGCAGTTCAGATCTGTGCGACTTTGGAAATTTTTTTTTTTTTACCTTTCCTTGTGGACGAATGCGACGTTGGTCGCAGTATATGAAATTTTTTTTTTTCTCACATACTGACGACATGGGGTCGCAGTTGTTTAAATAAGAGTTGTAGTCTCAAGTCTTCACCAAGGTCGTAGTTTATTTTAAATTATATGTTTTTATCAAATTTGTGTCGCAGTTGTTTCTGTTTGAACTGTAGTCTTATGCGACCTTGGTCGCAGTGTTGTCCCGGGTCACAGTTGTTCTGATTGCACTGTAGTCTTATGCGACCTTGATCGCAGTGCGACCCTGGTCGCAGTGCGACCTTGGTCGCATTACGGTCTAGGGTCGCAGCTGTTATTGATTGCACCGTAGTATTTTTTGACTTTGGTCGCCGTGTCGACCCAGGTCACAGTTATTTCTGATTGCACTGTAGTCTTATGCGACCTTGGTCGCAATGTAGTCCTGGGTCTAGTTATTTTTTTTGCAATGCATGACTGCGACCGAGGTCGCAGTTTATTAAAAAACAAATATGCTTTTTATTCCCTTATAATTTTTTAATAATCATTGGTCTAAAGTGTTTAATTTTTCTTCCTACGTAGGTAAACAACAGATACAGGTTCGTCCTCTGAGATCAAGCATAAAACCAATGTGCCAGTTAATGAAGAAATTTAAGAAGTACATACCGGCTGATTTCGTAGAGGCGATGAAGAATACCCCATTTGGCCCAATCTTCATGGCGTTCTACAATGAAGAATTTGGGGCTGAAAAGACACTAAAATCAAACGTTGCCGTGCTGCGTATTTTAGACCAGTATGACAGGAATACAAGGATCTTTACAATTGGGGGCAAAGAGATTGAGTTAACAGTGGAGGATGTTGCCCTTACTTTTGGTCTACCTGTCAATGGGGCAGATTTTGTGATGAATAAGACATGTACGATGAAAGATAGAGGTGTTATAAAACATTTTTTCCCCAATATAAAGAAGATCACAAAAGTATCTATTGAAGATGCTTTGGATGATCTTCTTGTCAAGAGAAGGAAGAGGGATATATTAGATGTGACACCGGATGAACAATCTGAACAGCAATTGTCTATAAATGAAATTATAAGAGACATAAATAGACTTGCAGCTCAAGACTTTACCACATTAGTCATCTTATACATGTCGGCCACTCTTTTCTTCTCTGGCAGTAAATGCACGGTGCCGTGGTATATTGTGGAACAGATTGCCAATATACAACTGATGAGGACAATATGCTGGGCAAAAGCTGTTTGGCAATTCCTGATTGACTCAATGGACATCTTCAGGCAAAGCACGTACGAGCTGCAAGGATGCTCCGTGCAAATTATTGTAAGTAGAAATCTCAAATTTGGCCAACATTGTATGAAATTTACCCATAAATTGAGAAAATTTGTGGAAACTAATTTAATTTTTCATTTTTTGCAGTATTGGCTGTGTGAGAGGGCACCTATTTTTGAGCAGAGGTCTGGTTTGGAGGAAAAACCCCACGCGCAGTAAGATGGGACCTCCAAAATATTAGCAGATCTCTACTTGAAGTTGATCTAAATAAGATTGACAGCAATATTGTAAGTTAAACTTCTTTTTATGTGTAGTACAAATAAATTGCGACCATAGTCGCAGTATTGAGCCACCTTTCGCAGTTCGTTTTCCGCCTGACAAATATTGTGCGACCATGGTCGCATTCTCTTGAAAATACCCTTTTCAATAGAATTGCGACCATGGTCGCAGTGTTGAGCTGCATGTCTTGGCAGATAAATTTTGGCACGACAAACATACTGCGACCATGGTCGCATTCTTATCCAAAATATTTCATAAATAAACTGCGACCATGGTCGCAGTATCATTATTTCATTGTTTTATTTTTAGCTTACCTTTTTCTGTTTATTTTCAGATTTTGAGTCGAATGGCCAACATCTCTAATGATGAAAAAATATGGTTGGCCTTCCTGTTGAAGGGGAAGAGGATGAGGAAGAAGAAGTAGCAGAAGATGAAGGTGAAGAAAAAGAAGAAGAAGAAGGTGAAAGTGAAGGAGATGAAGGAGGCCATACATGTAATGAGGCTGACATCCCGGCGGAAAAGGAGCCAGAAACGGCTGAAACGAGTGAGCAAGAACCAATTTTTGAAGGTTATTTGCCACCTCCACCGGATGTTCAAGCAGCAGAAATAAAACGATTGAGGTCTGCAAATCAGCACTTGAGAGATTATGTTTCTCAGCTTGAAAAAAAGATTGAAAATATGGAGACTGAGAAAAGACTCAAGGCTGAATTAAAATTTAAAGGAGAGAAAAAAAAGAGAAGAAAAAACAAAAAAGGCAGCAGAGGAAATTAAAAGTTAAAGAAGAGGAAGAAGAAGAGCTGCTGAGAGCAGCCGCTGCTGCGAAGAAGGAGAAGGAGAAGAAGAGGAAAGAAGAGAAGGAAAAGGAGAACAGGAGGAGAGAATTGGAGGAGAAGGAGAAGGAGAATAGAAGAAGGAAAGAAGAGGAGAATGAAAGGAGGAAGAAGGAAGAGGAAGAGAAAGAGAAGGAGAAGAAGAGGGAAGAAGAGAAGGAAAAGGAGAACAGGAGGAGAGAAGTGGAGGAGAAGGAGAAGGAGAATAGAAGAAGGGAAGAGGAGGAGAATGAAAGGAGAATGAGGGAAGAAGAGGAGAAGGAGAAGAAGAGGAGGGAAAAGGAGGAGCATGAGAAGGAGAAGAGGAGGAGGGAAGAGGAGGGGCAGGAGAGGAGGAGGAGGGAGGAGGAAGAGAATGAGAAGAAGAGGAGGAAGGCGCAGATGGAGAACAAAAGAATGAAGGAGCAGATGGAGAAGCAGGCTGAAGAGGAGAAGAAGAAAAAACTGGAAGAGGATAAAATCATGGGTTCTGAGTCTGTTTTAATTATTACTGGGGAAGATATTCTAAGTTTTTCTCTGAATCTAACTCAAATGACTCAAGAAATCCAAAGAGATAGAGCTTCTGAAGAAGAAATTCAAGAACATACTCCGCCTCAGAAGCAATCCTCAAAAGAAGCTGTTTTGGAAACCTCTAAAGGAACAATAGAAAGGGGAGTCAAAGAACGAAAGCGCGCTGAAAGAGATCGCGATGACTCCGACTTTGTTTATCCAAAACAGAAGAAGAAAAAAAAATGAAAATCCTCTTCCACAGCCTGCGGCTGCGAGTTCTACCGCTGGTTTCGGCGACAAAGAGATTTCCTCCACTGAGCCAAAATCGAGAGAATTGACCGAAACCACATCATACAGAATTCTGCAGCCCCATCAACAAGCTCTTATAAAACATTTCTTCGACAAGTCCTACTCTGAGTAAGTTAATTCATATCAAAAAATTTCTGTTATACCTTATATAAGAACAATTAAATTACTAACTTTGTTTTGAATATCTTGCAGTTCTACTGCGTATCAGGATACTGATAATTCAATCATCATTTCAAGGAATGACATTGAGGACCTGATGTTCAGTAGAGACTTAGATGCAAATGTAATTCATTTCTACATGCAACATCTTGAGAAAAGAGAAGGATTAAAAAGCAAATTCTTCCGAAGCGAAGCTTGGGTAAAAATCTACTTTCTCCTTTACGGTTTAATGTAATATCAACTCTGGAACAGATTACTAATATTCTCTATCTCTGTGTAGGCATAAATCATGTACTGCGACTAAGGTCGCAGTGAATAATTAAAATGTACTGCTACTAACACATGTACTGCGACCAAGGTCGCAGTTTATAATTAAAATGTATTGCTACTAACTCAGGTACTGCGACAAAAATGTAACAGCTGCGACCTGCGACCTGCGACCAAGATCGGATCTGCGACCAAGGTCGCAGTTTATAATTAAAATGTATTGCTACTAACTCAGGTACTGCGACAAAATGTAACAGCTGCGACCTGCGACCAAGGTCGGAGCTGCGACCAAGGTCGCAGTTTATAATTAAAATGTACTGCTACTAACTCATATACTGCGACTAAATAATATAGTGCGACTAAGGTCGCAGTTTATAATTTTTTGTTATATTTTAAATTCATTTTGTATTTGGTTTAAAATTTTTTTCTTCTTGTCCGCAGCACGGTGTTGTAAATAAAATTGAAGATCTGGAAGGTCATTTCATCAAGCAGAAGCTGTTGAAAAACTGGACAGCTGACGTGCAGTACATGTTCTTCCCGATCAATCACAAACATAATGCCGACGAATCGGGATTTCACTGGACCTTGCTGGTATTCGATTGCTCCACAGAAGAGTGAATTTTTTACAACTCTTTGGTCCCAGCTGACAAAAAAAGTAGTATAACAATGCTTTACCAAAGAGATGCAAGAATAATGGTGAGTTAAATTTTAATATTTTAATTACTGGAAACTTGCAATTAATTTGGTTAATACTAATTTTTGTTCCTATTGACATTGCAGAAAGATAGATTATTAGAGATTTTTGAGATTCATTCCAAAAAAAAATTGAGAAAAAATAAAATAAAATACGCAAATGCCCCCAACAAGCAAACAGGTATATAAATTTTTGACATGTAATTTCATTTCATATTTTCTATTTTTTTTAGTACAAAAAACTAATTTCATTTAATGATTGCTCTATGGAAATTTCAGTGTTGATTGCGCTATATATGTATGCAAGTACATGGAAAGTATAGCGTCTGGCTATCATCTATCAGCTGCTGATGCTGTTACGGTTGCTGGTGTACAGAAACTAAGAAGTGAGCTTGCATACATGATACTTGCAGATGTAGAGAAGAGTTGGGATGAAGAAACAGACATTATACGACATACGACATATGAAGACTGATCTCCGTGCAAATTATTTATATACCACAATTTTTTTTTATAAATGTAAAAAATATTTCAAGTGCAATTCATTGCATAATTTTTTTGTTGTATTGATTTAATTTATACACAGTTTTATACATTTATATATTATAAGTTCCATTGATTATTTACAGTCTACATTTATTACAACTTGGCTTTTACTATTGCGTACTGATGTTAGAAACAAACATGCCTTCAGTAATTGTGTTAATCAACAACAACACTGCGACCTTCGTCGCTATGCGTGTTAATATTAAGGAAACACCTACCTAACGTACAACGACTTAAGTCTTCACCATCTCAAAATTATAAAAAGAAGGTTGCGACTTTGGTCGCAGTTGATAGCCGCAGCCTTAGTAAAATACAATGCGACTTTGGTCGCAGTTGATGGCGGCAATGTTTTAATCAACTACAACACTGCGACCTTGGTCGCTATGCGTGTTAATATAAAGGAAACACCTACCTAACGTACTGCGACCTAAGTCGCAGTACATGTAGTGCGACCCTAGATTGCAGTTGCTGGCCATCTTTATCAATAAGTACACTGCGACCTTGGTCGCAATGAACCATGTACACTGCGACCCAAAGTCTCTGACTACATTATGTACAAAAAAAATTAAACTATAAAGTATAATTTTGTAGCATTAAAACTTTAAAGTACAAGTACATACAAAAATAATACAGTAGAAATCAAAGAATGATAATAAATCTGATTATAATTACACGCCAGTGTCAGAATGCGACTTAATCTCTCTACACTGTGCGACCCTGGTCGCACTTCATAAAAAATTGAAGTCTTTGTTCCTTCGAGATGGAGGCAACCCAAACCTACTTCTTCTGCCAATAAAAAAATAAATAGTAAGAATTTTAAAGATTAATCGTTATAAAAAAAAAATGATTAACAGGTTTAATGTAATATACCATTAACGGACAACCAGTCCTGTAATGGCCCAGCTCTTGGCAGTTACCACATCTTCGATGCTTAACTTCCTTCTGATATATAGAATCTTCAAAACCAGACTTAAGCCTGGATGCAGCTCTAGGTCTCCCCTTGGTTGGTACAGGACCAATTGGATCACGTATATTCAATTCTTCACCATCTCGCAATATGACAACGGATCCACTGGAACCAACGGCAGTCTTAGGATGTGATGAATGATCATTTCCTGACATTGCTCTGTATTCTCTAGTGGTATTTTGGGCAAAACTTTCCAAAACTCCCTCCAACTTTGAAATATTTTCATCAGAATCAGCGACCATGTCCAGAATTGCATTAAATTTTGAACGAACTGTCCACAATCTAGCCGTCCGTGGAGTGCCTTGACTGGGAAAAGGCCTCATGCCATTTTCAATTGCAACGTTTTTGTAACGAGCATCCAACCTCCATCTCTGAAGTATATATGATTCCGGTATATGTGTAACGTGATTGCGCCACAAAATACACAGAATATGTCTACATAGGATACCCTCTGTTTCAAATAACGAGCAACTGCAAGAAACATGAAGTTCCTCTCGCTTATCATAACTGACCTTTTCCCAACTGTCTTTTGATTCTGAAAAATTACCAACCAAATTGTTGATCCAGGTTTGTCCTGTTCCACCTCTTCTGAAAATAGTGTCATTACAACTGCCCATTCCTTTTGGAACAACTGAAAAATCTTCGGTGTATACAACTTCGAAACCTGTATCTCATATGGATTGGTTGTACAATTGGGCACAGAATTCAAACCCCTAAAATCTTGAAGAGATTCAGATGCACGACGGGAAGCAACGGCTTTATCATATTGGTGAACAAATTCCACTAGTTTAGTGTTTGAGTTAACAAAACCATCAAAGAAGGAATTAATACTCTCGGACCTCTGACTGGTTGTCATTCCAGCAGAGAAAACATCCTTGAGATATGCATTAACCCAATGTCCACGAAGCCTGTGCATCTTCATCAACCAACTGCCATCTTCTTCTTCTAACTGATATTTTTCACTCATCAGACGCCATCGTTCCTCACACGTGCTTAAATCGCAGGAGGTGTACCAAGCATGGAAATCGGAGACCATATCTTCTCCATACTTGTTAGCCATTGGGATTTGTTGCTCGGCAATATGTTTCCGTACATGCCAGAAACAGTAACGGTGCCGAGACGTCGGGAAAACAATCTTGATGGCCTCACCAATCTGCGCATCCTGATCAGTAATAATCAGCTTCGGTTCAACTCCATGCATGCACTTGAGCCATTTTTGGAATAACCAAACAAAAGTATCCCTCTGCTCATCAGCAAGCATTGCACAGCCGAACAAAATTGACTGCCGGTGATGATTTACTCCAGTGAATGGAGCAAATGGCAAGCTCAAGTGATTAGTCCTGTATGTGGTGTCAAAAACGATCACATCACAGAAGCTCAGATACGAGGAGATAGCTCTTCCATCAGCCCAAAAAATGCTTCTAAGTGTGCCCGCGTTATCAACTTCACTTGAAAAGAAGAATTCTGGATCGGTCTCGGCTTTCTCTTGAAAATATTTGATAATAGCAATAAACTCATGACCGCAGTTATTTCTACGTTGACGAGTGAAATCAATAACTTGTTGAGGGCGCACTTCTTCACAGCCTTCTCCCTGGCTCATTGCATTAACAACGCGGGAAATATTTGAAGGCCGCATTCCAACATCAACCAGATTGCTCATAATGCTTCTGCTAATTGTTGAACGATGAGTCTGGTGAGAGTAATGGTGATGTACCTTATCCGGGCTAGACAATTCATGTGAATGAGTATCAACAAATTTTGTGATAACCCAATATCGACTTGAGTCCAAAAATAAACGAAGACGGATATGCATCTCAGCAGGACAAGATACTCTAGTGTTAACTCGACGACGCACTGTAAGCCCCTCTTGTCTTTTGTCACACAACTTCTTCAGCCCTTCCTTGTTGCAGCAAAATCTTCTGCAAATAATCTCATGAGGAGGCTTCCGTGACTTATCTGTACTTTTTCTTCTCACGCTAAAACCTCTATTCCTTGCAAAACAATTGTAGAAATTGTATGCTTCCATATGCGACAGGAACTGTTTCCCTATAAACTTATCTGAGCTTCCAGACATTTCTGCATGTGCATTCATATCCTACAAAAAGAATTTACACGAATTAAATGAATATAAATATTTTTTAGATATCACTGTATTCTAAAATATAAGTTATATAAATGCGACCAAGGTCGCATAAGAGATGAAAACAATTTACTTCTTATCAGCTGTTGCGACCAAGGTCGCAGTTATCCGTATGAGAAGAAATCTATATCACTTCTTACTAAAGACTGCGACCTAAGTCGCAATAAATAAAAATAAGATTTCACATACGACATGAAATCTATAATACTCCTTATTGAAGACTGCGACCTAAGTCGCAGTAATCAGTATGTGAATAAATCTATATTATTCCTTACTAAAGACTGCGATCTAAGTCGCAGTTATCCGCATGTGAAGAAATCTATATTACTCCTTACTAAAGACTATGACCTAAGTCGCAGTTATCCGTATGTGAAGAAATATATATTACTCCTTACTAAAGACTGCGACCTAAGATGCATACCCTAGAAAAAAAGTATTCACAGCCGGAGATTATTTTCAAATAAGATTGCGACCGAATATTAAAACGGTCGCAGTACCTCATAGTCTAAAGAGAAAACATTAAATATTTAAGAAATTGTTTTTAAAATAGATATAAACAATTAAAACCTGTTGATCGGCATGCAGAGATGTCAACCCTTCAAGATTTTCAATATTCTGAGAAAAAGTAGAACCAGATGCAATATCTTCCATATTAAGATCGCCGGTATACTGCTCAGACGTCGACATTAAATATTTTGCAGAAAAAAATTGATCTCAAAAGATTTTATATTTTCAGAAAAAAGTTTATCGCAGACTGAAAAGGTGAAACTAGATCTTTCAAAAAGAGGTCAGGAAATAGGGTGAAAAGTAATTTATATCATATAAAGAGCGGCAAAAAATAAAAGGGGGAAAAATAATAATAAACAATAAGGAAAAGTTATCATAAGGGGTATTTGGTAATTTAACTTCTACCTAAAAGCGGGCCGCAAGTCAGTGACGTGACAATTGAGCCACGTCACCGCAGGCTGAGAGAATACTCTCAGCCCGCGGGCTGATATACATTTTTCTCATATATATATATATATATATATATATAATATATATATATATATATATATATATATATATATATATATATATATATATATATATATATTCTTTCTTTGGAAACGCATAGTTGAACTATGAGCGAGTGCCGGTGAAGCATACCAACAAGAAGAAAGAAAGAAAAAGAAGCAAGGAGTTTAAGTAGTTAAGCAATTTATACAATCCGAATAATTCTACATACATCAAAATCACTGAAGCTGGCATTGCAGAGAGGCATAAATTGCCCACTTCTTCATGCTGGAAATTTCTGTAGACATGTACATCTTCATGTATCTGCAAAATTTTCCTGAAAGCTTTTGTCGTCATTTTCATTGAACGATACAATCTCTGTCTTCCGAAAAACCAAAAATACACTGACCTTGAGCATGCGCGTACAAGGATGAAATGAAGTGCAAATTACTGGTAACTTCGTGCTGGGAAAAAGATGCATTAATATCCTCAGAGTAGAACTGAAATGTACTTAAAATCATGAAAATAACCTCAATTGTCACAGAACTTCAACAATTGGTGAAAACATAGTGGATACAGTACTAAAAATTATTAAAAAGGCAAAAAGAAGAAGGAAGAATAATTGTCAGTTTGTAAGAGTGTCCATTTGGGTTATCCCAATGAACACGAAAGAAAGAAGATAAAAGCATATTATTCCTCAGCAGCAGCACTCGCAGCACTTAGATCCACAGGCAAGTTAAGCTCCTGCAAGACAGAAAAGAATAACAATTTATTTTAGAAAATTCTCCTTCATAGTCTGATACTAATATATTATCAATCTTGATGTATATTACTTTCATATAGGTTCTACCCTGTAAGATCAAATTGGTAGTATGCAAAATTTTCAGATTGAAAATTTTACCTTTCCAGTTATTTTACTGTACATGGAATAACTTCATCTACTGTCGATTCAAAGTGCGTTGACGCATCATAACTCTGCAAAAGAGGCCAATATTGATGAGAAATGCCGGTAAGGCCACTGTGAAAACATAATAGTGAACACGCACTAATACTTACTGTTGATATGTAGCAGTTGTCCTGGTTATGGTCGTTATTAGGCTCATATAAGTCATAAATACCGAAGATTGTCTCTTCTACAGGTCCTAGCAGATCAATTCCAGGCTTCAGTTCCACCTCAGGGTGGTCGGTTTCGGCTTCTGCTGAAACGAAAGCAATGTATTTCCCTTTTGGAGCTACATTGTGCGAGTAAGAGCAGCAGAAAACATACCTGCAATCAGAAAAGAAGGTTAATTTTGGACTGATGTTAGAATCACAAGTATATTTCAATTATGTCGTCTTTCTCCTTTGTTGTCATCTAATAATGTTTCAGGATTTCAACAATGTGCATGATTTATATATCCAATTAACAAACAACTGTTTGTTTGACTCCTTATATCTCATAACTTGCGTAAATTGAAATTTTGACTATACAAGAAAACTTACATGTCTGATTTACGCCCGAGCTGTTTCTGTGGCAGAATAATCTGCACTGAGCGCGAATCATTGGTATCTGGGATGGGATGGCTCATTATACATATAGCACGCGCTACCTTGCCAGCCTTTCGAACCTGTCACAATTGTTTCGGTCAGAGCTAAGAGTTTCATTGGCCAACTAAAACGAGTTTTGAGAATATATATAAGTAACTGCTTTCAAGAGGAAATATATTTACCTTGCCAGGCAAGTATGAAGGATCACCTACTAATTTCTTGCATTTAGCAGTCTTCCCTTCAGCGGTCACCCCATAAGCTCTGCATCAAACTCTACCTGTCTCAACAATTATGGCATTATATTAGAAAATATGACCATAAGTATCTTTATGCATTATCTTTGATATATTAGAAAATATAATTTTGGAACCTCATGTTTGTTTCATTATCTTTAGGGTGAAGGATAACCTTGCATTCCGGTTTGTTGAGCATGTAGGTGCCACCATAAACGGCACTAAGACGGGCAAATCCCTACAGGTCATGCATGTAACATCTCAGCCGATTGAAAAATCAAAATCAGCAACAGAATAGTGGTCGAAACAAGCGAACCTGGGGAAGTTCTCCCAACCCATATAGAGGATAGATGTAAGGGGACCCTCCACGAAAGCGTGCTAACACAACAATGATGAGACATTCTGAACATCGGAAAATATCGCATATATCATAGAAAATGCATATTGCAAGCTTGCAACCACGGAGTAAGAAATAACAAGAACCTTCATTCTCTTTACAGTGTCCAGTGCAGGCTCATCCAAGTATTTGTCATCCCTATGAAGTGCCTAGGCATGCCCGATAAAGTCAACTGTGTTGTCGTCTAACCCATATTTGCTGCGCAGAATAAAGAATTTATTGTCAAGAGCTGTTATCTAAGATTAATAAGGGCTATAAAATAAAGATTTCACGTTGAATCAAGAGAAACTCGAATAGAGGTAAAAGTGAGGTGCGCACGAAATAACTTCTCTAGTAGTAACTTTATTGAGGTCCAGCCCTTCGTGTGATTTTGGATCCTGCTCGTCATAATCCTGTACGTAAATGAAGAACTTTCTGGCACGGCGTTTTTCGAAGAGTCCCATCAAGGTAGTTTTCAGTGCTTCTACATCAGTAGCCGGAAATTTGTAAATCTGGTAGCATAGTAGCAAAACATAAGATATCCAAATGAGACAATCTTGACCAATAAGTTTATTTGAAGGAAGACCGCAATGATATTATGAAATGGTTTATACCTTTCCTTTGTTGTATACAAAATTTCCATCTACGGCCTTAAAGTTCAAATAATGAGTCACGTTTGTGTAGATTAATACCCGAAACCTCATGTTAATGCAAGTATCACCAAAAGTTCAAGCATACTGATAACTTACAGAATTTTAATCTTGTAAACAAGCATCTATGGAATAAAAACTGAAACTTTGGACTGTGATGGAGCTATATGTACATATAGTGAATACGAGCAAACCTTAGGAACCATGTCAACATTATACTCCTTGCTTGGGCCCAAGTTTTCCAGAGGCTTATCATCGCCCTGAACCGCTTCCATAGCTGCAGTGCACGAGGGAAATCAGAGGCTGCAGCCATAGAGTGGCTGAGTGCAGTGGATTATTTTTTTTCCCCCAAAAAGATACCTGAATGAGATTGAGTGATGTTGATTCTCCTCCATAATAGTCGTTCCTGTCCATATGAAGGACCTGTGCCGAAAATAAACCATCTTCAAGTTAGAGATGCCAATTTGTGTATACCATGTAAAATTTGATTTTGTACGTGATTTCTGTTCTGATGCTCTCAGATACCAATAAAACAAGAAATTTCCATATTATCCTACAAAACATCATCAAATTTCTGAGGAGGGTCTTATGTGCCCAGTGCACCTAACATGTTTGTGCTTTGTCAGAAGCATCAACAAAATTAAACAATCAGATCTTTCTTTCTTTCTAGTGTGAGGTGAGACGTGGTGCTGGCACTGATGTTAGAACTAGATGGGAAGATAATCAATCCAAGGAGGCATGGTGTCAGGGATTGTGAAGAACTTAAAAATTACTCATGATAAAGATTGACCATTTTCTTTTTTAGATTCTCTGAAGCATTCAGAAACTATACCTTAGGAATCACCAAAATCAATATGCAATAAATCAATCAATCGGAGCCAGTGTGCTACAATTAGATTAGCCCTAAACTAAACACTGATATAAACACAAAACTAATCATCTGAATTGTATTAATCATGTCTCACCTCCAAAGTAATTTTAGCTATAGAATGTTTTTGAGCCACAAGTCTAGATGACCTCTCCATCTCTGCTTCCTACTGATTAGGACCTCATATTGTGTGAGCTCGCCCCACATGTTTCCTATGATTATCAGTCACATTTCTGATACGAAAGAATAGTATATTATTTTTTGTAATAACGATTCATTTTCCTTTTTTATTATTGCATTTCATATCTATATTTATATATAATGAAACATGTGAGGCAAAATGATAATCACGTACGTGATGATTAGGTGAATATGTTTGCCAATTAGATGTGATATTGATGCCAATATCATTTATAACTTCTATTATCCCTGATTATTTCTCTCTATTTTTTCCGCGTTTTCAGTTTGTTTTTCATATGAATTATGTAAATGACCCATCGGAGATTAAATGTACTTTGTGTCACACATGTTTCATTATTTTGTATTAATGACACGGGATTGAATTTCCAAGTTTTTGCTTAAAAAAGGGAAAAGAAAGAAAAGAAAACAAAGTAAAACACGGGAACAAATTGGATTCATGGAGACTGTAATGATCATGTGCTCAATGCAGAATATTAGTTGAATCTTCAAGTAATAATTTGTTTGCTTTAAAAGATTTTTTTCTTTTTTCATTGAAGTTTTCTTCTCCTCTTAACTTTATCGTCTGAATTATTGGCAACGGAGATTCTAGCTTCTGACCTAACAAATCCAAATACACAAGAAACAAGGCACACAAAAAGAACACCAAATTTTACATGATTTGATCTCCAGTCTCCAACCTACTCCGCAAACATCAGTATAAAAGTGTCTATTGTGAAAAATATTATTACAAACATATATTTAGTTCTCTTTATAAATAGATCATGCAATTAAAGTTAGCAGCTAAATTAATCCATCAAATTACAAAATCAAAACTTAATATTATTTCAACAATGCATCTTTCTTTTTCATTATCGCATTTTTTATCCGTATTTATGTCGACTTGTGATCAGTACATAGATATTGATAGAAAATAAGACGCTCAGAAAAGTACATAAAACAAATATGCTTAAGATCCAAACACGATAAAAAAGTTTTCGGGTTAGATAATAGATAGATCCGATCCGAAACCGAAGCACGTGCGCGGTGCAAGCACGAAGGAATTTTTACGCAAATAAAATTTGTGAAGGGGGTTTTCCGTAAAATTCCACCGTATTCTCAACGAAAGAAAATAATGCCGCGTTTTCGATCAGAAGGGGAAAGGCGAATTTAACCCCTATAAACTATCTTCATCTCGAAGCAAAAGCAGAGATCACAATCATCGGAGTTCTCTGCGATCTCGATCTATACAGTTCACCGGCGGCGACGATGAGTTTTCTCTTCGGAAGAAGAAACCCCCGCTGGTAATTTCTTCCTCGATTTTGTTCAGTAGGGTTTCTGGTTTTGGGTTGAAAAGTTATTGTCTTTGATCGAGTTTCTGATAATTGGGGACGTTTGATCGCAGAGCTGTTGCGGGAGAACAAGCGGATGCTGGATAGATCGATTAGGATATTGAGAGGGAGAGGCAGGGCTGCAGAATCAAGAGAAGAAGCTCATTACAGAGATAAAAAAAACTGCGAAGCAAGGGCAGATGGTATAAAGATCGTTTCTTTTGCTTAATCTTGTTTACTTGATATTTCTAGGTTTTCAAAATCATATTTTTCACAAATTTGACGCCACGAGAGAGAAATCAATCACCACAATATGTCATATCATTCTCAGTCAACCTATTCTTAACTATGAAATCCTACAATTATTTGAATGTAATCCAAGAGATAAAGAGAAGATGGGGGAGTGACAGAGACTGGCGGAACGTATCTCTTAAAAGATCACCAGGGGAGTCCAAAGCTATTATACCTTATACAGAACGAGGGTCAGAGGTCCGTGATTCTACTTAAATGAATTCAAGGGATCAATTACCGCATCTGTATAGGGTGTGATACATTTAAGAGTCTAGTAACTATAGTTCACGTAAACAAAGTTTTTAAGCAAAAGACCTAAAACGTAGGCCAAAGGTTGATTAGATTATAAATTGAAGTTAAGTCTTCCATTGACCTTCAGTGAAGAAACCATCTTTCCACATTTTCGGGGCTGGCTGGATCTGGATGAATCATTTTTCTCCATTCCGCTCTATCAAGGATATTAAGGTTTTACCCAAATCTAATAAAAAAGATGCCTTATCTCTTTGAGATGAAGCTCCAGTAAACTCTTGCTATACCGGAGCATATCTATCATTCCATCACCTTGTCTAATTTTTGCCAATAGAGTTGTATATCATGCTTGTCTTTTCTTTTCCCTTTATCCTTTTCCTTTTGTGCCCTTTGAGCTAGTGCCCCATTACACAAGAGGGTTTAGATTGGGCAGGAGTGAGGGTGGGAAGTGGCAGTGGGAGGAGGGCTCAAAAGGGGTTTACAGGGTTAATCGAATGGTTTTAGGACCCTATCACTTGGAGACGTTGTGATGCATTCAACTTTTGCTCAATTAGATATAAAATGTTATATCCCTTAACTTTTTGTTAGACGCTTTGAATATATATCAAAAGATTCAAAACTCCAATACCAAAGATTTATACTTGGCATGCCAGCTTTGATTAAATTCTCTTTTCACTATCATCTAGACACAGTTTACAAATTTATATTTTTTTGACTAACTTGTAAACTTCTACTCATTAGAATTTCCACCGTGGCTTTTATATGGCATTGTCTCTCAACAAAAACAGTATTTTTAATTGGCATTTACCTTAATAATTTAACATTGCCTTCACACTTCAAAAAGTATGTGATAGTATCTTTTATTAAACATCAACAGTTGTGACTGTTCAGAGAATTGATCTTAGTGCTTTCCCTCCGTGTAAGCTATTGGGTCACGAGCAAAGATTGTACCATTACAATTTTATGCTTTTGATACTATCCTCTCATACATGTTCTTAGCAATAATGATGTACTTTCTTGCGTTCCTGTATCCTAGGTTAGTTGATGGGGGTCAGTCTATTGTAGTTTTTTTTAGTTCTTTATTTGTGTTAGTTGTTTTAGTCTTTGTTTTAGTCCCACATCGGTTATTATGGGAAAGTGTTCAGTGTCTGGGACTATATAAGGTTGAGACCTGTATTTGTTTATTCAGACTATGATAATTTAAATTAAATCTTTTTTGTTGAAGCATGTTGAATTGCTTTACAAACTGAGTCTCTTGCACAGTGATGTGCACAGAGAGATGTCCTGGGTGTCGAGGCCCAAATTAATCTTTATCCTCCTAAACCTTAATTGTCTCCCCCTTTCCCCTCTTCTTTATTTAGTTCTACATCAAATTGGTATCAGAACTAAAAATCTTGTTCTTGTCTTCGTCCGCAAAAAAAAGTTTTCCTTTCCCAAAACCCTAGCCTCCACTTCCGCAATACTCAAAACCTAGATCCTTTTTCCCCTTTTCTCTTCGCTAGTTTTTAAAAAAAAAAAAATCAAAAATAAAGAGAAATAAAAATAAAAAATCTATTCCACATTCGGCCGAAAATCAATCAAAATTAAAAAAAAATCGTTGTACACCTTCCTCCTTTCTTTCTTCCTCCAAACCCTAAACTTCCACCTCTCCCCGTGGAGCCGTCCTCGCCGTCGCGCCATCCCACCGAATCCTCTCCCCTCCGTCGTAGTCGTCGACGCCAACAGCACCACCATGGCCCAGTCAACCTCGTCGCCCAGCTCGTCGTTGTTTCAACTTCTCCTATCGCTGCTACCAATTGCCACCGCCTTTTCACCGCCATGATGTCCTTCCTCTTCCCTTTGCCGATGACGCTGGCGCTGGCGTTGTCACTAATCAAGTCGGATCATATCCAGTTATGATCATCGCACCACCAGATCCTACCACTCCTTCGCCAGCTCTAGATCTTTCCTCATCGTCGTTAGATCTCACCGTCGCACGAATCTCGTCGTTGCCCTCTTCCTTGCTTGCAGACCTCTTCCGTCTAGTTTCGCCTCGCTGTCGTCAGATCTAGTCGCCGCAAATTGCTCGATCTTGAACGATTGTGATCAGTTTTAATTTCAGATTCGACCCGTCCAACGGTTTAATTTAGAAACCCCATTTCCATTTGGGTCCGATCTGGTCCACTTGGATCCGACCCGAGCAGCCCAAGCCGACCGAACCGCTATTAGTCGAAGCTGACGTCAGTGACTCGACACAAGCCGACCTGAGTCGCAAAGCCGACCCCAAGCCACCAAAGCCGACACTGACATCACCCGATCCGAGCTGACGTCATCGGCTCCGATCCGAGCCGTCTGAGCTGCATTATTTCAGCAACAACACAATAATTTTTCAGAGTTCATTTCAGGCTCATTCAGAGTTCGATTTGAGTTCCGTCTGAACGTTGGGTTCGTTGCTGAGTCTAGGAGATTTTGAAAAAATTTTACAGCTCTTGGGTAGCAAATTTAACCTCTACAAGTCACTGTTTGGTGCCATTATTGTTTCAAGATATCATGGTGACTTTCAGCTCTCCGTGTGGGTATTTCTCAGAAGGGTTTTAGAGAAATCTTGCAGTTGGGCCTGAACGACTCACCCTTCATGTGACTCCTAACTTGAACTTCATTGTCGATCGCTAAACTCTTTGCGATTGCTATTGGACAACTGAATTGTTAATTGCTTTCCTTTAGTGATTGTATTACTGATTGGCCATTTTATCATCATTTAAGAATTGCATCTGTATGCATTTTAGACTTGAACTTTTAGGAACTTTTGTTATTTATTTAGTGCATGTATATAGTTTTGTTTGAGTCTTAGTTTCTCGACTGCATCCGTCTGTTTGTGTGATCTTGCATTTGTGCCATAGATTAGTGCATGACTTGTGATATGCGGTTCAACATGTATAATCGATATCAAACTCTCATTAGTGCATATGAGAGTACCTATAGCTTAGGGATGATGATGATGACCTTACTTGTAGAACCATAATAGAAGATTCCATATTCGACGGCATCTCTAACCCTCGGGCTTCAGTAGCTGGTTAGCTAATGTGGACTATTATTTTGACCAGTATAGGATATTTGAAGAGTGTAGAGTCTGATTTGCTAGGATGAGATTAATGAGATTAAGCTATAACATATTGGACATCCGTAGAGAGAAATTGCATGAGGCGCAGAATTTTCATAGAATTGGGAGGAGAAGAAAAACAAACTTAGAGATAAATACCTTCCCGAGTATTATAGATAGCATCTCTTAGACGAAAAGCTTGACCAAATACTTAAGCTAACTCTAGATTGTAATTTCGCATTGAAAATAATAGACTACAAAGTGCAAGTCGACATGTTGACAACCTAATAGCTGAAAATGATACTTTCGTTTCTCCTGAGGTTACTAGCCTATCTATACTTACTGATGTTCATGCTCATGATAATGATACCAGTGATGCTGAGCGTGAGTTAGGAGTTAAATCTACAGTGACTACTCTGAGTTATCCTCTTTCTAGTCAGTCTTTGAAGTTCCTTATTATGATCCATTATATAGTTTTTGATTTTTCTTCTTTTAGTGGGTGTTTGGAGATGTGTCTTGAGTCTAGTATCTCATTGTCAGAGCTTGTTAAATCTCCTACTAGGCATCCTATATATCTCATTTTCGCTTCATTAGAAGTCATGCCTAGAGTGTCTACTATGATTCAAAGTCGCGGTCTCAGCTGCCTACTCAGTGGTCACTGAGACGCATTGGTCGCAGCGTCTCAGATAAGTTTCGAGCGATACGTGCAAAACGCTATATAGAAAGCTCAAAAAATTTGAAAAAAATCACAACAAATTTTAAAAAATATAGACATTAATTTTCATATATCACCTGTTCAAAACATATCACCTAGTACACTCAATATAAAAGAGAGCGTGAGGTCAGTCTCTCACTCACTTTCTCCCTCTCTGTCTCACTCAGACATTCACTCTCTGTCTCACTCACTCTCTCCCTCTCTGTCTCACTCAGACACTCTCTGTCTCACTCTCTTTCTCTCTGACTCTCTCCCTTTCCCGCTCTCGGTCCCACTCACCCTCTCCTGCTCTCTCCCACTCACCCTCTCCTTTTCTATCCCCCCTCTTTCCCGCTCTCTCTCTCTCTCTCAGTCTACTGATAGAGGGATCGGGACGGAGAGGGGGAGAGAGAGGAGAGAGAGGGGGAGGGGGAGGGACAAAATAGACAGGGGGACAAAGGAGAGAAGGAGAGAGAAAGAGAAAGAGAGACAGAAAGAGAGATCGAGCAGCGACGGAGGCTTACCAGGCACTGGAGGCGGGCGGCGACGGTGGGCGAGCCCTAGATCAAGATCGGTAAATCTGCGCTTTTTTTTCTTTTTATAACCCGTTTCGGGGTCGATTCGGCATCGAATCGGCCGAGTCAACCCGAGTTGTATCGGGGCTCGACCGAGTTGGTAAAAAAATGAAACTCAGGGTGACTCGCGTCGCGATCTCTTCGCGGCGCCCGCCGAGTCGGAGACGAGTCGTTTTTGTCATCTCCGACTCGGCCGATACTTCGAACACCGGTATCTACTACATTGCATTTGCTTGTTGTATTTGACAATATTACTAGACAATTGACAAATAACAATGATAACTATTAATTTTCTGGATGTCCTTATAGTGTATTGCAGGAGTTTGTAGTTGAGATTAAGGTGATGGTTACAAGTTGCCCTGAAGTTGTGAGGAAGCTGCACGTTCGATGTACAGGTTCTTCTAAAATACTAAAGAATGTTGCTTTCATCACCGACGAGTTGGACGTCCCATGAAATCTTGATATTAGTTCAGCTTTCAGTTGGGTTGATTTACCTCTGATTGCAGCTTGTGCTTTACTTGAGCTATCGTCATTATAACCGACTCGTTACGGAGCCAGCTCTACCTACTCCACCACGGTCTTGACGTGACTATCTAATACTAATGCTACAACTACCATCTTAGCCTGATTAAGGAGATTCATGTGAAATGTGGTTGAGTTCGACCTGGTCGTGCTTGTCATTTGCTATCATTGCATTCATTGGAGATGAATGTTTTCAAGCCGGGGAGAATTGATGGGATCAATCTATTATAGTTTCTTTATTTAGTTCTTTATTTGTGTTAGTTATTTTAGTCTTTGTTTTAGTCCAACATCAGTTATGATGTGAAAGTCTTTCAGTGTATGGGCCTATATAAGGCCGGGACCTCTAGTTATTTATTCAGACTATGATGATTTGAATAAAACCCATTTTGTTGAAGCATGTTGATTTGCTTTACAAATTGAATCTCTTGCACTGTGATGTGCATAGTGGGAGAGAGATCTCCTGGGTGCCGAGACCCAATTAATTTATATCCTCCTAAACCCTAATATTCCCCCCTTTTCCCCTCTTCTTTATTTAGTTCTGCATCACTATCATCTATGAGGTTGCTTTTGGCAGTACTTATTTTCTGTTTTATCCAAGTTGTTATGACCTTCTATATATTTTCCCTCTAAAACCTTTCTTTGTTGCCTTTGTTGAGAGAAACTTTCCTTACATATCTTCTTAGCACGATCAAAGTTTAATTTCTGACATTGCCCTGCTTTTATGTGTTTTTTCCAACATTATCTTTGGTGACTTCATGCTATGGTTTACAAGTTTGATTTATGATTGTTGGTTTTCTTTTCTATTTTTAAGGGGAAAGGTGGGACATTATCTACCCATGCTTGGCACTTGTTAGTGCACTTGTCAACTAGCATACTTTAATTTTGTAACAACTACTTACAAACTGAGACATGCCTTATCTTGCAAAATAATGTTATGAGTTAGTTATGTTGTGTTTCTTATTCTCTGAGGTTCTTTCATATACAGATAAAAATTGGAAGCTAAAGTATATATTTCCAAGTAAGCATTCAAATTATCCTCGTGTATAGAGTTCAGAGAATTTTCATGTCTGATACCCTATGTCCATTTCAGAATACGACACTCGTGCCAGTGCCCTTAAAGTCAATATTAGCCTTCATTACTATTATAGAGCAAGAAAACAAAAACTCTCTAGTAGGAGGTACAATAGCCCTCCCTCAAAAATATTTTTAAATTCCCACAAAAAAGGAGGTATAACAGCAACACGCTAGAAAACAAGAAGCATGAAATAACTTAAACATGTACAAAGATGAGCTCAAGAGAAATATTTGTCCCAACATAGCACAACAACGAAAGTGACCGTGCATTCGAGACAAGTACAAAAGTTAAAGTGGAAGATGGTGGCGATCACCAAAAATGTCCAGCATCCTAGTATCATGGGCTAAGATTTAAGAGGAACTGTTACCCACTGGTATCAGTATTCTTCTACTCTTGTGTTGCATCCTGTGGGCTTCCCTGA
This sequence comes from Agave tequilana, assembly GCA_038442645.1. Lineage (NCBI taxonomy): Eukaryota > Viridiplantae > Streptophyta > Magnoliopsida > Asparagales > Asparagaceae > Agave > Agave tequilana. The sequence goes on from JAVJIF010004437.1 coordinate 74,257, forward strand.
TGGCCAAAATCCTCATCCTGAAATGTGCTCCCTGGTGGCCAACATCCTCATCCTGAAATGTGCTCCCTGGTGGCCAACATCTTCATCCCGCAATGCCCTCCACAAACTCAGGCATTTCCATCTTGTGACTCTTTCTTGCAATGTAGTGGATCTGCCCATACTTTGATGTTATAGTCTTGATTTGTTCAGTGGCTAGTAGACATTTCTTGTAGTTGGTGCGCTTCTGCAAGTTGCCCTCTTTCTGAAGATGGGCACTCGAATAGTTTGACATATGGTCATTTTTCTCTATTCCAACGAAATTGCTCGATGTTTGACCATTTTGGCCAAACCTTTACTTGTATCTCTGCCCTCATGGCTAGCCCTTTTGACACCTTTCTGAAGCTCTTTAATTGATAACTTTTTGAATGATCCATGAACTGTTCCTTGAAGGAATCGGTAAACTTGGGACCCCCTATTTGTTGTTCTCTTTTGTTATTGCAAGACAAACTATTATACCCTAATTAACACTGCTTGAGAAACAGTGGACAAAAAGGAAATGAGGATATTAAGGTAGAGAGAACAGAGAACAATATGACAAATGATCTGAATACAGCACGCATATGATATGCTACATACATTACAGCATGCTGCTATTATGCTCAAAGGATGACATGAATCGGATTTGAACATGTGGTTTAGTTCTATTTAGGCAAGGCTTATAAAATTTATGTATATCTCCAGCTATTAAATTCCCAGTGAGTCGATTGCTCACGAAACACTAATAACACTTTATTGACAGCAATTCGAAAATTGAAAAACTTTATTTCATGTATATCTTGTCTTCCAGGTTGCTGTGTTCTTCTTGCCTTTGGTGTCCATCCAATTATAATTATGTTTGCATGCCATGTTAGTGTATATTTTGTTTGATTCTGCATGTTTGAATCTACCGAACTATTCATCACTAACTGTACACAGGGTGCTGTAAAAGTAATGGCAAAAGATCTTATTCGAACGAGGCATCAAATTACCAAGTTCTATGCTCTGAAGTCTCAGCTCCAAGGTGTTTCTCTCAGAATTCAGGTACGATTTCAATTATATGATGAATACATCTTAATTGTTGACTATATCAATGTGATTGTAGATGATTAGAGATCATATAGGGAAGTGCTGTTAGCATTATCTATATTACTTGCAAGAGATTCCTAACATATATTTTATACACTTGCATTGTGGCCATGCATAAAAATACTGGTTATATTGCAGAGAAAATTCATTAACATGCTAATCTATTTCTCTGTTTTCTAACTACAAGTAACCTGACCAACAGAAGATATTTATGTAAAGTGATGTTTTGAAGATTTATTAGTGGGGTGAAAGTCAATTTTGTTCTAACTAATGAGAATAGTAAGTTTAACACAAGTTCATGGAGTGCTTCTTGAAAGCGTTTTGTAGAATGTCTTGATTTGAAATGGGATCTCCTTGTCTTCACAATGGGCCTGTTTGGTTGTTGTAACTGGCCGTAATTCGTAAGTCGTAATTAGTAAAGTCTTTTACAGTTGTAAATGAGGTACATGCATGTAAGGTTTATGGTATTTGGTTGGTAATATAAAGTTGTAAGTGGAATAGTGTATTGTGTTTTACGATGTTTGGTTGTCGTAATGTGTAAGTCGTAAGTGAAAAAGTTGACAACAAAATTAACTATTTGGTGATTTAAAAAGTTTTAATATTGCAAATAAATATTAAAAATGCTAAATATTAAAAAAATTTAATATTAACATAAAAAAATAATACAAATTTGCATGACCACAAAATTAACTGTAACTGGGCTGTAAGTGAGTGGTAATTGGGTTGCAAGTGAGTGATAATTGAATTGTGTAAGCCTTTTTACGAATTACGGTCCAAACAAACGCCGTAGTTGTAACTGGGTTGTAAGTTATTTACGATTTACGGACTTTTACGCGAAACAAACGGCCCCAATGTTTAAATTTCTCAACCATGGCTGATAATTGCCGACTTCTTTCTTCTGATCAAATTGGGAATAGCTAATCTTACTTTGGACTGAGTTTGGAAAAGCCTGTAATTCATGTTACTGTGGACAACACCACCACTTTCCTGTCCAATTCTAATACCAAGTATCAGATTACTCCTGCATTTGTGAACAGGTTTCTCTAGTTTACTTGTTTGAGTCTTTGAGAGGGTGGTTAGATTAGGCTTTAGGTCATAGTTTGAAATAGTTTTGGTAATACCATGAGCCATATTCTTGGAACAAAGCAAGGTTTTCAAAGCTCTATTCTCTATGAAGCTATCTACTTATTCTTGTGGGTTGTTTAGTAACTTCAGTTTTATAGCCCGAAATTTCAGTTGTCAGGATGTTTGCTAAAGTTCTGCATCTAAGTCTGAAGATTTAGATTCTGCTAAAAAGGCTCTTGATGGGATATATATGCAGTAGTTTAGTTATTCTAGTCCACCTAACTTGTCTAACAACTGCCAGTGAGACCTGGCTCAGTGGTAAAGCAATAGGAGTGGGTTATGGGGAGTCTTCGATTCAAGTCCGGCTACGACTTATGTATCCACAAAAAAAAAAAAATGTCTATTGACTGATTTGTCATCGTACTGGAAGTCTCCTCTTGTGGATTTCTTCAGTTTATTGTCTGAAGCAAAAATAGCGGGAAATTGTTCTGTAGCCTTTTTAAGGTACCAGGTAAGAAAGAATAATTGATTGAGGAGCTATCTATACGGACTCTTTTGACTGAAAGTAGATTGCAGCATTATATGTAGCAAACGTTGAGGATATCTTGACTCTGTATCACAACAACCAATTGATGAGCCGACTTTGAAACTTGAGAAGCATGGAGGTAAGTGTAACTGTGTAACTTTAACGCTTATTCTTGTGGAATAGGTTGTTCGGTAATCCTCTTTGATTTATGAAGAAAATTGTGTTTGTTGTCATTATCATCATTTGGGTGATGCACACTGGTAAGTCATAATGATCTGAGGCGGTGTTATTCTGTTGATAACATAAATGTATTACCAGTAGTAACATATTAGGGAAGCTAGCTCTTTATACCGCTGTATCAGAAATTTTTTTGTGGGATGGCATTCCCAATTGTGCATGCGGGTTAAGATAAAAACTTTTAAATCTGGTGTTTTCTGAAATTTTCTTGATTAGAACCAGGAACGTTAAAAGTTTTTTCATTATTGTATGTTTTCTGTGGTCGTCTTTTAAATAGTACTTGCCAAAGATGGAATTCAAGCTGAATGTAGAAGGATTCACAGAGCGGACCTTGTAAATCTAAAATGAAGGTTTTATTGTTATTTTTTTGTGCAATACCATTTATGAAATTCCTGGTACGTGCAGACATTGAAATCTACACAAGCAATGGGTGAGGCCATGAAAGGTGTAACCAAGGCAATGGGCCAGATGAACAGACAGATGAACCTACCAGCTCTGCAGAAGATCATGCAAGAGTTTGAGCGACAAAACGAGAAGATGGAGATGGTCTCTGAGGTGATGGGAGATGCCATTGACGATGCTTTGGAAGGAGATGAAGAGGAAGAAGAAACAGAAGAACTTGTGAACCAGGTCCTAGACGAGATCGGCATCGACATCAACTCAGAGGTTAAAAAAAAAAAAAAATTATATCTAGTGCAATTTTAACCTTCGCAGAATTCTTATGCAATGTGCAATGTGTCTTGTGCACTGAGATTTTATTGGTTTCTTTGCAGCTTGTGAAGGCCCCTTCATCTGCAGTGGCTGCGCCGGTGGCAGCTGGCAGAGTTGCGCAAGCTGAAACAAGTGGGACTGATGGCGGCGGGATAGATGATGATCTACAGGCGAGGTTAGACAATCTAAGAAAAATGTAATCGATTTCCCTCGTAGACTCAAAGACAATTTACTAGGGCCATGTATTGTATATGTATACTCGAGTATTGGAAACTCAAACCATTCAATAAGATTACGATTGCTTTTACGCGCCATTTTCTTTTCGAGATTGGGAAGCTGAGTATGCGTTGAATTTCTGAGGTTATAAGAGTTTTTTTCTCCGAAGAATTTGAAGTTTAATAAATCTTTATTCAGTTTATGCAATGAAATCTGTACTTGGCACTTGTTTTTATACTCTGGTTGTGTTCATCCCAGAGCTTGCATCCAAAGTGTCTATTTGCAGGTGATGAAAAATTTACATGAAGTGCAGCAACTCCTTGCACAAATATTTACATCCCAGAACAGAATGATCAAACAGAGGCTCACAGCATACCTGTAACTACACCTGTCATGCCGCCGGTCTCGATCAGGCTCCTCCGGCTCTGTCCAGCCTCCTCCCTCGCCGCTGCTGCCGCCGCCGGCCTAGGACACTGCAGAGCCTCGGGCAGGACATCCGCCCGACACATGGGGCAATTCGAGTGCGAGTACAGCCACATATCGATACAAGGCGCGTGAAACGAGTGCTTGCACTCCGGCAGCTCCCGCACCTCCTCCCCGTCCACGAACGGCATCAGACACACTGAGCACTCGCTGTCAGCTGCCGCCGCCTGCTCTTTCTTGTACTTGCATGTCGGAATCAGCTGCGATGTAGGCTCGTCTTCAGACGAGCCCGACAAGATCCCCCGTGACCGCAGAAACCTCTTGATGGTCCGAAGGAGGCCGCACCGCGAGCAGCAGCCGACGACGACCATGTTGGATGTCAGGAGGAGGAGGGCGACCACCGCGATTGCGGCCACAAAGTAGTAGTAGCCCGTAGGGTGGTCTTCGGAAGGGGAGGTCATTGTTAGGGGGGTCAGAGTCGAAAGAGCCAGAGAGAGCTGACAGTGAGTTCACGAATAAACAAATTCGCGTGTTGCTAGCCACAGTTGCTTATAAATTACAAAGCGAATACGACGGCCGGTTTTGGCCTTTTCCATCCTTGACGGGACGTTTATATGATTTTTTATTTGGGGTATTTATTGATTGATTTGACAATGTTGGTTCCGTACGGTGATGAGAATTCATGTTATGTTCTTTGGATCCGTTTTTTATTTTTATTTTTTAAATATTGGTTGCGTTGGAGGAGGGATTTGTTTGGTGGCTTTTTAGTTGGTTTCTTTGTTTGCTAATGTGATGGTTTAAATTAGTTTAATTATAAAAAATCCAAATTATAGTCGGCAAAGTTTTTTTTTAAAAAATGTGTGCCTGAATTTTTCACTATTAAATTTGACTCGTGTAAATGGTGAAGTTTTAGTTTAAGCTGTGTTATAACTTTTTAAGGGTAATTAGAATTATATACATCATGAAAGCTTTAGCTTGTCATGATGTAGACATGACAATCTATTATCTAAGAAGGAAATATATCAAGTTTTCAATTTCATTTTATCTTTAAGGAAAAAAACCTTACATTGGAAATTTCTTGCACAACTGCAAAAGCTTTGTTACTCTGAATGCAATGGATAATATATAAGTTGAAAATTGTAGGTGTGAGGTATAATTTACTGGCTGTCTTGCTGGCTTTCTAACTTTTTGTGGGTTCTAACAATTTTATCAGAGTGAGGTCTGAATCAATTAAAACAAATTAGGTCATAGAAGATCTTATTTAAGATCAGAGGAGGAAAAAGAGTCTACAAATGGAATCAGAAGTAAAAAAACAATATGCTTGATGTTTATGGGGAAATTTCATCTTACATCTTTAGCTTATAAGTGAGGACAAAACAAACCAAAATAATAATAGCAATATGGTATTATTAGGCTTATCCTTGAATACAAAAAACTTAAGGATTTTTTTGTTCTCATGGAAGATGAGTGTAACAGAGATGTGCATTCTTCACTGGATGTGTGGTAACACGAGAAGAGATAAGGTGAGAAATGCGGATATTCGTGCTAAAATAGGCGTAGCCTCTATAAAAGAGAAGATGAGAGAAAATCGCGTACGATGGTTTGATCATGTGCGACGTTGACATACAGATGCGCCAGTCCGACAAGTAGAGCTTATCAAATTAGGGCAAGTTAAAAGAGCGCAGGAGAGACCGAAGAAACATGGATGGAGGTAATACGATAAGATATAGAGGCTAAAGGTCTTAGTGAAGGCATATTACTCAATAGGATTGAGTGGAGAAAGCTGATCCATGTGCTCGATCCAGCGTAATTCTCTTTTGGTTCATATAGCCTACCCCAAATACTTGGGAAGCTTAGTTGTTGTTGTTGTTGTTGTTGTTGTTTTTGGTTGGATTCCTCACAGTGGAAAAGATAACTACAAAGAACAGGCAGCCCTGCATGCAAATTATTTGCAAGTCCTTGTCAAGTAGGGAGAGCATTGAATCTTGGAAGCAGGCCTGAGGACAGCAACATCAATGGAAAAAGATTGTTGAATTAGGAAAGTTGATATGATTCTAAAGCCTCCATTATCAAATCTAATATGGGTTTCTATGATTATTTTATCTCTTTCTCTTAAACTTCTTTGTAGTCCAAAATTGAATTTGAGTGTCACACACCAAATGTTGATTCAAAGAAACCAAGATAAGTTAAAATAACCTTTTAACAAAAATAAAAAGTAATTCTTGTTGGAAAACTTATCTACCAATGCTTGACTTTTAAGAGAGAATGAACATGAGAAGGAAATTAATGTTGATTTTATATTGAATACTTATTGACTTGATTCAGTGATCAGCCCCAACGATACGTTAATTATTTTCATGCTCCCTAATTTTTTCCCCTTAAAAAAGAAAGAGAATTTAGTATATCATGACAGTTTCTGCACATGGAAATGAGTTTTTTTTAAAGAAAAATATGTATAAGCCCCTGGCTTTTTTGGGAATTCATAAAGCCCCAGTCAGTCTTTCCTGCCTCAAAAAGCCCCCATGAATATTTTTTATTTAATTAAACCCTTTAACTGTACTATGGGTGCTTTTATGATAATAGGCTTAGTGAAATATCCTTGTTACCCTTCATTGATGCCCTAATGTTGCCAGTTGCAATGATGTGCCATCAGTGAAGCGCAATGTAATTCATGTGCAGATCATGCGCGAAAAGTGATTGCCTTATAAATTCTCCACTTTTAACATCATTCTCGTCACTTTTAACTCGTTCTACTCATCTTCGTCCTTATTTTTTGATATTGGAGTGAAAACGTGAAATCTGATAAGATATATTTTGTGCAGCTACACTAAATGTGTTTCTTATGTCAAATTAGACAAATTTGCAATAGAATGGAGAATTTTTAGCAAAATTTCTTATTTAGTATAAAAAAATATATTGAAAAATAGCTTTTTTTTTTGGATGAAGCAATTAAAGTGAAAATTTCAAATTTAATGACAAATAAAATATATTGAAATTTATTGGATCTTAATCTTCTCTCTTTTTTTTTTTTCTTTCTCAAACTATATTGTTCGTTATAGAGATTGTGGACAAATAGTTCAAATTGTATGCTCGGTTATTAGGTTGTTTTAAATATAATAATATTGAGACAGCCAACGAGAAAACCATCAATGCAAGTTTTGTAGCGCACGAATAATTTTACAAAGCGGCCCTCGTGACTGTCAATTTCTACGTAGCTATCAGGGTTGGGCTCCATTACTTTCTCCTTATACATTACCTTCTCCTTATACATACACAAAGGAAGGCAGTTATGCATAAAGTTGGGTAGAATGATAAAGGTAAACACATGCATGAAAGTGGATAGAATGGTACTGAAGATAAACACATTTGTGTAAAAGTAGACATAGTGCTAATAAAGATAAACACATATGCATGAAAGCGAACAGAATGGAACTAAGGTAGATGAAGTTAAGAAAATATAGATAGTCTTATAGTAAATCAGAAATTTTACTGAATTAAGTAAAAAATCAATCTTACCATTGGAATGAATCATATGAATGATGGGTCTAATCATAAAGTAGACATTAAGCAATATTTTCTCCCATCAGACTGTAGGTCGTGCCACCATGAAAGGATGCGCACTCAATCATTAATTTCCTCTGGATCCCATAATTCTTCATGTTGGGTTGCTGGCTTGGTAGTGCATGAACATTTAGGTTCTGCAATTGCTGAGAAAGAAATTTAATCACACTGCTTAAACAAATGGGCAAATATGATGAGTTAAAATTGGATAGTATATGACTGAATGTGAACATTTTCAGATAAAAATAGTTAGATTGAGATAAATGTAGACATATTTAGATCAATGTGGACACAATCTAATATGAGTGGATAAAATGAGCTAAAAGGGAACGGATTCACCTAAAGTAGATATATGGTTATACAAGTGGACAGATTCATATATAGTTGGGACAGTTAACACTAATGAAAAAACATATTGTTGAACATAAGAGTTGACGTATTGCTTACTTTTGATTGGCTTCGTTGACAAATCGAGAGGATGAAGTCGCACCAACGCTAACATATTTGTGGACCACTCGCAACTTATATGAACGACACACTTGAAGTATGTACTAATCAATGTCTTTGTCGATAATGATAGAGAAAATCATATTTTTCTCTTGTGAAAATTTGTACCTTAATCTTAAATTGGAAATAGAACCTCGAGTGACATATAAATTTTATTTTTGAAAGATTTCAAGGACTGACCGTTATTCAATCGGATCATCGTGGCTTGGCCACCATTGGAGACTAAACACATTAAAAAATTATCTTTGGTCATCTCTCTCAAGACCAAATGGATAGGAACTAGAAGAATTGATGGGGGGGCGGGGGCAAGAAGAGGGAGAAAACTTGGAATAGCCAAACAAGAAGAATATAAGGCAAAAAAGAGGGGAGATACATGGGCTTAATCTTGGCTAAGTAATTTGAAGGAAAATAGCTCACTCTATCCTCAATTTCACTATAAATTCCTCTCTACTCTTATTTCTTCTCCTTAGATTAATCAATCAAATGTTCAAAAATCTTAGAAGTTGTCCACTCTAGTGATAAGTTGTCTTTCTGGATGCAGGAATATATTTAATGCACCTGTAAAAGGTTGATTTACTCAGCAGTCGAAAGTGGACACCTACGCACAAAGGTAGACAGTTTATTCAGCAAAGATTTACAGCGCAAAGAGAAGCAATTATTACGACCATGCACGCGGCGTGCCATAGTAGGAGGAGCCACACACATAAGGACAATACGTGGTTAACAAAATATAAAGTTTCTCGCATGCAATAAAAGTAGGGATGAGGAATTTGTAAAACTCAAATCTAAAGTTGGGGATTTTTTCACTCCAAATTAAAGACCAGGGGTTTAGATGAACATGGAAAAACCCGCGGGTTTATACACATTTTCCCTCCTTTTTAGGTTGGTAGAAGTATGATCGTGATTTACTCGAGGATTTTGATGTTTGCTTTATTTTTTATCACTTGCTTGTTTGAGAGAAGTTAGGTTATGTACGATCTTGGCCCAAGTTTAGGATGGCCCTGACACAAGAACTGGGCCAATATTTGAAAAGGGCCCACAACTTATACCCATAGATATATGATTTTAGAACAAATCTATCCCAATTAAAAGAGCCCAATATCGTGGCCCTTTCATTTTGCTCCCCACACTGTTTTATTTTTTTATTTTTTATTTATTTATAGCAGGCTTTTAAATCGAGGAAAAGTTTATAGTAGTTTTTGAATTAAGCCAATTTTATAGCATAGCTAGGAATCTAGGTATATTAACAACGTAGCATACATAATTAATTAGTTGTTCAAAGAAATCTAATCTAATTAAAAAGCATCTCCTCAATTATTATGGAGATTTAGATCAATGGCCTTCTCCAGTTGTTGCCTTCCCTTAAAACAGTCAGTTCTTGTTTTATTGCCTTCATTGTTCTCCACATGAGATTGCACTGAAAATTAACAACCAAAGCATAATAATTAACATTAATTAATACACAGAACTCTCAGGTGATAACTGGGGACTGCATTCAAGCACACTTCATACTTTCTATTACACCAACATGAGGTTCAGTTTGATATCTGAGGTTTATTAATTACTGTTATTTTATTTTTATTTTTTTTTTTTTCAGGATCCTGATTTGTTAGTTGTTAATATCCGTTTATAACAATACTTCATCTTTCCCTTTATTTGATATATTTTATGATCAATGATTGAACGCATTTTTACGTTGTGCAAATTTATTTGAAATAGAGAATTGCACTCATTATTAGCCTAATTTATTGATAAATTACTCTTGATTAGGGTTAGGGGTGAGCATCGGTCGGTTCGGTTCGGTTTTTGCTAATTTTTGCAAAACCGAACCGAACCGATTAGACTTAGCAATCGAATCGAACCGAACTGACTCAGTTCGGTTCGGTTTTTCGGTTTTTTCGATTAGGCCAATATTTTTCCATCATTTCTTACATTTTTTAATCACCATTATATTATCATCCTTTAATATTCTAATCTCAAATATTCATACCCAAATTAGAAATAAGAAAAAGACCCTAACCTTAATGTGAATTAAAAATTTCATATTCTTACGCTATATTTTGGCTCTTATATCAAAACTCACATAATTATTACTAACTTTTAATGGCAAGAATGAAAAAAAAACTATATTAATATAAATATTATTCTTAATTGTGACGGTGTACTTAACATAACTTTCACATATTCAACATAAAAAAGATGATATTGTTAGAAGTAATGAGATAAATTTTCACCAGTTTTTGTTATGAACTATATGATTCATTAAATTGAATTTGGGTGGGGTAATATATAGGGTGAGAGATTCGGTTCGGTTCGGTTCGATTGAGTTCGGTTTTTGAAACACAAAACCGAAACCGAACCGAACTTGAACGGTTCGGCTCGGTTAGGGTTCGGATTTCGGTTTTTGGTCGGTTATTTCGGTTATAATCGAACTCTGCTCACCCCTAATTAGGGTCACTAACTAGAAGTTAATATGTTTGATTAGCCTTTTGACGCCTCACACGCTTTGAAGATCATGTTTGGTTAAACGATTGAGCTCATGATGTTAGTTGGAAGGAGAACATTGTTCACCAATTAATTCTTTTTTAATTAACTCTAATTGAATTATATAGTGTGTGGTATTTAGGATGATCTCTTGCATCCCACTTGTTGATGTAACTTGACCCAGAGCAACTGATGCATGCCATGATTGCTGGGTTCGGTTCATGTGTGTAAGCTACACACACATACGATAAGAGGGTCAATCACGCATTGACACGTGTATTGATTCTCTTATAATATGTTATGGGTGTGGGCCTCACACACATATTATAAGAGATTATAATAGTTTTAATCCACGTGTCAACGCATAATTGGTCCTCTTATTGTATGTGTGTGTGGCTCACACAGATGAACTGAATCCATGATTGCTTCACTTGCAAGCTTAGATTCATGCTATCATCACAATAATTTTTGATAGAGTGTTTGGATGCTTAGCTTGTGTAATTTTCTACATATCTTATCTTAATCAACTAAGGCAATAAGACCTTTGGAGTTTGTTATTGTCAATGGGATATCTGCATTGGGTAAGCTAGTTTCCTACCTCTTTCTTAATCTTGCTTCCAAGATCATTTGAATGCCCTCATTAACTTTAATTTATTTTTAAATTCATTTAGAAGAAAAACTTTCAATATATGCTATCAAATTTGTGATATTTTATTGTCTATTTTTCTATTTAAATATCAAACTGCAGCCAATAGATCTTTTTAAACATTAAAAGCTAAAAATTAATGCAAGTCTTGACCCAAACCTACAATGATAAATGTTTATAATTATGTCTATTTTCTAATTTGGACTTTGGTGCCATAATTCAGGAATAACAACCTAGATCTTGTGCAATATTAGGAGTAACATTTAATTTTAACTATAAATAGTATAATTCAGGAATAACAACCTAGATCTAGGTTTTAATGGAAGTAATGGTAGATACTTAATTTGTATTCAACCAAAGAAACAAAGATGAAACTCTTGTTGGTGGTGTTGATATTTGCATTTTTTGCAATTCTCTCTCCACTGTAGATTTCATGCTCTTCTTATTATCATTGATTGCATCATCATTATTAAATTTATCTGCGTGAATTAGGACATATGTCACATATCTTATGCCTCTGTGGTTTATTATATTTTGGAAAGAAAGAGAAGATTTCTTGGGTCAAGTTTGAATTTAGAAAATTCAAGCTGCAGCCAGATGTCCTTGTCAAAGTACAAGTTTTGCTATTCCACGCCAATGGGAATGGACATTGCCACCCAAAACAATGATGAAGGCGCACACTAATATTTACAGGTGTGCCGTTATTTTTTTTAGACAAAGTTATTCTAGTAGAAAAGTATAAAATGTCATTCTCTCTTCTTTCTTCTCCTTCTCCCTTCTCTTTCTTCTTTCTCGATAAACGACGGCGAGCCATCGCCGGCGCTCCCCGTTCCTTCCCTCTCCTCCCCCTCCTTCCCCTTCGGTGCTTCCCTTCCCCTTCCCCCTCCCTCCTCCTCTCCCTCCCTCCCCCCTCCTCCTCCTGATCTCTCCTCCCTGCCTCCCCCCGGATCTCCTCCTTCCCCCCGATCTCTATGAAATCATCTAGAGGGATGAATAGGTGATTGCTAATCAAATGTAAAATTAAAAACTTTAACTACTAAAAACTAGCGCACAAATAGTGACCAACAAGTGAAGCTGAATTTTCGGTGAGAGCTCTAGAACTTCTCCTCAAGATTTCTCTTGAATAAGAGTTAGGGTGCTTAGTTGCTTTCTTGGCTCAAATAAGTGCAAGCATGTAAATTATATCAAACATATAAAGATAAAAACTATATCAAGCATATAAAAATAAGCAAGTATGAGCAAATAAGATATAAATAAGAGTGAGTAGAGTTGAGTTGAGTTGTGAGAGAAATGAGCAATCCAAACACGGGATATTTGTTTCGAGGTTCGAGCCACTTGTTTTACATTCGCGCCTTCACCGCAATAAGAGATTTTCACTATGCATGATCACATAAGATCACCTACGTTACAAGTTCCCTCGAGAACTCTTGGACCCGCAAGTCCTTCACTTGTTCCTGCAAGAACCAAGTACACGAGGCAACAACCTCACTTCGAGGCCGCAACCACCAACTACTTCAAATACAAAACTGAGACACTTGGTGATCAACTTCTTGACCACAAACAAAGAACTCACACAAACAAGGATCACATAGAATAGATAGAGATGATGGCTCAAACTTGTGTGAGAAAACTTAGAAATTTGAAATTGAAGCTCTTGAGAAAATAATTGGGATAACTTCTTTGAAGATATGGAAATTTGTAACTCAAACAAAACTTCTCCCAAAAATTTGTTTTCTTGATTTTAAAAAACTTTTTCAAAAACTTAAACTTGAATATAGGCTTGAAAATCTTAGTTAAAAACTCTTTCTTATGGGTCTTATTTATAGGGAATAGGATGAGATCATTAGAAAAAAATCTCAGTAATTAAAACACCGATTAAACTAAAATAAAGTAAACATTAGTCGTTTGGAAATAAAACAAAACAGAAAAAATTCAAAAACTAGCTGTTAAAGGCAGTCAGGCCAATCTGGTCTAGCGCTCAACCGCTCAACGACTATAAAATAGTCGTTGTGTATTGTCAGTTGACGCCCGATCGACCGCTATGAGAAACACATTGTGTTCTCACAGTAGCCGGTTGACCGCCCGGTCGACCGACTGAGAGCATTTTGCTCTATGTTGCTCGGTCGACTGGGCCAGTCGACATGTCAAAACAACAATTTTGCTCTCTGCCCAACCGGTCGACCGAGTGCACAAGCACTAGGCTTTGTGTATAGCCGGTCGATCGTCCGTTCGACCTTGTGTACAAGCCAAATGGCTTGTGCCATGTCCGGTCGATCGTCTTAATGTCAGAAACACTTTTGTTTTTCTATTTAAAATTTATTTTAATACTAAAATTCTATAAAATCTACAAAAATAAGTTCATATAAATACATTGGAGCACAAATATGTAGGATTAAAAAATCAACACATATTACAAAAATGTGAACTTTATTTTGAGATATCAAAACCATTTTGAAATAAAAATTTGATTTTCTAAAATGATAAAAATAAACCGTTAAACCGAAACTCAAAAACTTTTGATCTTTAAAAATAGTATCAAACTATAGTGTGTGTGTGTGTGTGTGTGTAAGCTTGAGCAATCAAACCTAATCTATACTTTATAAGAATCTAAATATCTTTACCAAACTAGAGTCTTCTTCTTAAAATGATCTTCTTCTTCATCTTGACTCGATCAAACTTGATTCTTTTGAATTAAACTTTTTCTTGAGTACTTGATATGATCTTTATACTTGAGTTCTTAAATCAACACTACTCAGCTTAAAAACTTAACTTTGAGTCTCTTGTTGAAGGTAAACACTAGAATATGATCTTGATGAAATATGCAATTAAAACAACACAAAATCATTAACTATAACTACATGAGTATAATCATCATCAACACTAGAGTGATGAATTCTTGGGTCAACAATATCTCTCTTTTTTATTATGACAAAACTCATAGAGTTATATATGCATAGATTAGAGAAAAACTTTATAAAAGCCCCCTTAACTCATGCATAACCAAAACAAACGACAAGTTATTTAATAAAGCTCTAAATACAAACAAATATGCATAAATAAGAGAATATATGTAAAAATATTTTCTCTCCCCCTTTTTATCAAAATAAATATCAAAACTCATATTTGCGGAAACAAAAAACGCATGCATATAAACTCTAAATTTCTCTCACTTTTTTTTGTCATTTCATCAATAAAGGTGTAAATAAATCAAGTGAAGTTATATGCAATATAAATTCATGATGAGGAGAGACGTCAAGTTAACTCCCCCTACATACATGCATTACGTGGAGAAGTGATGACTAAAATACATAAGCATAATATACAATATATAGACGAAGATGTTAAACTCCCCCTACCCATGCGTAATATATAGAAAGAGAGGTCAATTTTTTTTATATATACAATACACTCATCACAAATATTATATATATATATAATATATATATATATATATATATATATATATTATATATATATATATATATATATATATATATATATATATATATATATATATATATATATAGAGAGAGAGAGAGAGAGATGTTAAATTCCCCTCGAATCTAGACAATACATGCTTAAACAAATTTTATGCAATACACGTGTGTAGAAATTGAAGCCAATTGAAATCAGTACCAACTGTAACTAAAACGATTCAAATAATGGATATCACTTAAATCAAACATTGAAAATTTGAACACTATTGATATCAATTGAAAACTAATCTGGAGACAAAATTTGAAATATTAATATCAACTAAAATAAAAAAATCAATTAGCAAAACAAGATAGATACCAATTGCAATAATCGATACCATTGAAAATTTGAACATATTTGCTAAAAGGAAAGTCATTTTCTTTCTATGATAAAAAGAAAGGAATTAAGATCAAATCAAAGAATTTCTTCCCTTTTTTTTTGAAACACTAAAAAATCAATGCATAAGCTTGTAAAAAGTTTCAATTATATTAATTTTATGAAATAAAATCGAGCTAAGCATGAATTCAATTGTACAATAAAAATATGTATTAATGTTGTTGAACACGCACAATCAATCATATATATGTATGTATATCAATTGAAATATCACTCATAATTTACAACACACATTATAGATAAATAAGAATGAGTATATAAGAATCAAAAAATCATGAAGATCAAGTGTGTAACTCATTATTATCATCAACTTGACATGCAAAGTCATAAGAATAATCAAATAATTCATATCAAGCATGATCACCCAACCAACGTCCCTCAAAAGGTAGGTATTTTCAAAAAAGACTATTTGAAAATATTTAAAAATAATTTGAAAATACTACCGTGTGAAAAATAATTTGAATTTGATTTAAAAATAATATCAATTAAAAACAAATTATTTTCAAAGAAATATATATATAAATGAAAGAATCATTAAAACTAGAATAAACATATATAGTTAAATTAGAATTGAGTACACAAAGGATAAAAATTATGTTAGATAGTGTATCTCAAAAGTTATGCAAGTATATCACAAGTTCAAATTAAATTTAAATATATGCTTATAAACAACAAACTAAAGCATATTTAATCTAAAATGGAGGACAGAGATAGTTACCAATACTAATAAAAATAATCTCCATTTCTCTAAACGAAGGTAGTCTTCCCACCTAAATTCCTTGATAATAATGCACCAAATTTGATTTGTCCATCAGGCTCCTCATGCTCCACCAAGGCATCTAAACTCTATCACGTTTTGAGAGAGTCCACACCTATATCAAATAAAATTGAGATGGATTTTAGTACCAAAATCTTTTTGGGTTCTTGGGGGTTGGTACTCTTTCGAACCCAAATATTCTTATATGAAATATTACTCTATCAAAACAAAAAATTTCAAGTTGGATTTTGCGGTCACAATGTGTAAAGTGTATACTCTAGCATACATGGTGTCATGGTGTGTAGGATGTGAATGTGTATGCCGTGAGGTATGCGCATGATGGTGTGGAACTTGTTTCCTGTGAAACATAAATTCCAATCTTTTATTGTCGAAAGCATAATCGCTCAAAGTCGAGCTCAAACAATCAATTCTATATTTTCAAAACACAAATTTCATTTTTTGTCAATAGTGAAAAAGCAATATTAGCATGAGAAACAAAATTTTTTGTTCAAAGAAATACATAATTTTTCATTTTCTTTTAAAATAAAATCTCTTTCTTTGAAATCAACTCAACTTGATTTTTCAGAGATTTATTCTCATTTGAAATTACTTCTTTCTCTTTTAAAACAATGTCAAATTTTGTAGATAAAGAATCATTTTCTATTTGCAATCTCAAGTTTTTCACTTTCAACAAATGATATTTTTCAAGTAGTTATTTACAACACATATCAAGCTCATCATATAATTTTTTTCATCTTCATCAAGATTGGAGTCCAAGTTTATCTGAAGGGGATCATTCCCTTGGATCATGAAGCACATATCAGAAGTATCACTTTCTTCTTTCGAGTCTCTCTTCTTGTCATTTGAAATTTACTTGCCAAGAGAGATCAACATATTTCAAATTACAAAAGCGGTACCATAGTTGAAAACTCTAGAGATATAATCATCATTAAGGATTTGCATTAGAGCATATGTGGCTTTTGCATTAGCCTCAAATATTTACTATTTTCAATATATGATCTTTAATTGTGGCAAGATAAACATCTTTCGAGAGCTTTAAGATATACACTCATTTTAATCTTTCAAATGTGAAAGTTAAGAATATCAAATATAAATGGTGCAAGAAAATTCGTGAGTGTGTGTAACAAGAATGTGATTAGCAAAATAAAAATATTTAACTCTAGGTCGATAACCCAACCTAAGACCACCAAGCTCTAATATAATTGAAATCACCTTGAAGGGTGAATAGATAATGTGCTAATCAAATACAGAACTAAAAACTTTAACTATAAAAACTAACATACATATAGTGATAAGAGTTGATGTGCTTAGTTACTTTCTTGACTCAAAAAAGTGCAAGCATATAAAACTATATCAAGCATATAAAAATAATCAAGTGTGAGGAATTAAGATATTAACAAGAGTGAGTAGAGTTGAGTTGAGAGAAAGTGATGAGCAATCGTAAATACGAGAGATTTGTTTCGAGGTTAAAACCACTTGCTCCATGTCCCCACCATTACCGCAATGAGAGATTTTCACTATGCATGATCTCGCAAGATCACCCACGTTACAAGTTTTCTCAAGAACTTTTAGACCCGTAAGTCCCTCACCCGTTCTCGCAAGAACCAAGCACACGAGCCCGTAAGGTCACTTCGAGACCACAATCTCCAACTACTTCAAATACAAGATTGAGACATTTGGTGATTAACTTTTTGATCACAAACAAAGAACTCTCACAAATAAGGATCTTATAAAATAGATAGAGATGACGGCTCAAACTTGTATGAGAAAACTTAAAAATCTGAAATTGAAACTCTTGAGAAAACAATTGAGAAAACTTCTTTGAAGATATGAAAATTTTTAACTCAAACAAAACTTCTCCCAAAAGCTTGTTTTTTGGTTTTCAAATTTTTTTTTTCAAAAACTTAAACTTGAATATAGGCTGAAAAATCTTAGTTAAAAACTCTCTTTTGGGTCCTATTTCTAGGGAATATGATGAGATCATTAGAAACAATTCAGTAATTAAAACACTGATTAAACCTAAATAAAGTAAATGCTAGTCATTTGAAAATAAAACAAAACATAAAAATCCAAAAATCAGCTGTTAAACTTAAGTCAGGCCAAATCTGGCCTAGCGATCGAATGACTATAAAAATAGCGGTTGTGACTTGCCAGTCGCCCGCTGTGAGAACACACACACTGTGTTCTCACATTAGCCAGTCGACCGACTGAGAGCACTATGAACTCTTTTGCTCGATCGATCGGGGTCGATCGATTGGCCAGAAGAGCAATTTTGTTTTCTGCCCAACCGGTCGACCGCTTGGTCGACCGAGTGCACAAGCACTGGGCTTTGTGCATAATTGGTCGACCGCCTGGTCGGCTGTGTGCACAATCCAATGGCTTGTGCCACGTCTAGTCAACCGTCCTAGGCTGGAAACACATTTTGTTTTTCTATTTAAAATTCATTTTAATAAAAATAAATTTCTATAAAATCTATAAAATAAGTTCATATAAATACATTTAAGTACAGATATGTGGGATTAAAAAATCAACACATATTACAAACATGTGAACTTGTTTTTGAGATATCAAAACCATTTGAAATAAAACTTGATTTTCTAAAACGATAAGCATAAACCAGTTAAACCGAAAACCAAAAACATTTTGATCTTTAAAACTAGTATCAAATTTTGGTGTGTGTGTATAAGCTTGAGCAATTAAATCTAATCTATACAATTACAATAATCTAAACATCCTTACAAATTAGAGTCTTCTTCTTGAAATAATTTATCCTTCATCTTGACTCGATCAAACTTGATTCTTTCGAGCTAGATTCTTTCTTGGGTACTTGATATGATCTATATGCTTGAGCTCTTGAATCGACACTAGTTAGTTTTAAAACTTGACTTCTAGTTTCTTGTTGAAGTTAGATACTTAAACATGGTCTTGATGAAATCTGTAAATAAAACAATACTAATCATTAGTACTATAACTACATGAGTTTAATCATCCTCAAAACTAGAGTGATGGACCTTTGGGCCAGCACTCTATCGGTCAGACCTGACCGAACAGATATCGAGTATTCGACCAGAGTCTGACTTAATAGAGATCGGGGGTGGGGAAGGAGGAGATTGGGAGGAGGGGTCGCCGGGGAGGGGAGAGGAGGGGAGGTCAGCGGGAAGGAGGAGGAGGGGGAGTGCGGGAAGGGACAGGGAGGAGGGGGAGGTCTTCGAGGAGGGGGAGTGTGACAAGGAGGTCGGAGGCGGGCAGGGAGGTCGGAGGCGGTTCGCGTGAAGGGGAGAGAGAAGGAGAAGAAGGGTATTTGTGATCTTGGGGTTGCCTTTATCAAACTAGTGAGAGACATGATCTGGTGAGTGCCTTTATCACTTCTATGGGTGGCAATATTCGCTCTCCACACCAATCCAACATTAAAAAATAGAAAATATAATAACAATGTTATTCATAGAGATAGATTTGGATCCTTCAGAAGGATATGAAGATGAATCATTCGCATTCAAATTCAATGTTAAACCATTCAAATTGAAGATCCACTCAATTGGAGTTGATTTATATTGTTAAAAATGCTCAAAGACAAAAATTCAACACATTTGCTTATTTTTCAAGTAAACGCAAAAAAATGAAGGCCGAAATAGTGAGTTAGTTTAATGGTGTAGAATATTTGAAACCTAACAAAAGTTAGTGTGTGAGAGTTTTTAAATGTTTAGATCATGATAAAATAGTCGAATCGAGAATTTGTTTGTCTAAAGTTATACATCTAAGTAATATGCTATTTTTACCGTTCATTTTGTAACCACTTGATGCATTGACAAGAAAACTACAAAACACTTGGTTTTAATTTTTAATTACTTTAAATAATGTTAATAATGTAGATCAACTTCAATGGGGTGGATTTTGTATTTGAGTATTGTAGCATTTAATTTGAGTGAGAATGATTTATGCTCAAATTCTTCCGGAAGTTGTAAAGTATATCTCTTATTCATAAATGCAACATATGTAAAAATATAATCATGTAATTTTAATATTTTTTTAAAAAGAAAAGGTGTAATCTAATCTTAAACCTCAAACTTCTCATGACTCAGTAGAACTCTTTATCACTGATGCAGGTCCTAGTGTCAGTGGTCACTTTATGTATTTGTTAATAGAGGAGACTGTCGCCACATATATTTTTCTATAACTAATTGATTCTTTTCTTTCAATTCTCAAAACTTTTCATTCCAATCAAAAAAGATAGTAACAATTTCACCAAATATTATAGTTTGGTGATTTTTCCTCTGATTTTAACTATTTCTTTGAACCAATTCCATGGTGTTAATTAATAGAAATTAATAAGTTCAATTATTTTTTTTATGATTTGAATATAACTGTTTTAGAGAAAATCTCAATAAATGAAAATTTCTTTTCTACACGCAATCTACACAGATCCCACACAAGACTAAAACTAGTGGATCCCATAAATGATATATTAATTTTTTCTTTAACTACGATTTCCACAAAATAATTTTATGTACAGAAAAGTGTGTAGATTGAAAGTGTATAAGCAAAATATCTCTCCAGACAAATAGACTATATAGATCTCAATAGCAATTCTAAAGAAATTAGAAGAACGATAAGATATCCAGATTAGATAGATTTTGAAACAGACGAATCTAATATTTATTTAAAAAATATAAATTAAGCTGTTAAATTACTGAAATTTCCAAAATCTCACCATAGTTTTGAAATCTTAGCACAACAATAGCATGGATATCAAGATATCGGCCAGCAATTTCTGTTTACTGCAGTGATAGAGCAATAGCTATACTACCACTTATATCTATAATTATGTCCCATGCTCACAAATATATCAAAAGTCATGTAGGTCGCCTAATTACTAAATTACCAAAGTTCAGAACTTTTCCACCGTATCCATTGGATTCCAATGAAAAAAAGTTGACACAATACTCTCTCTCTCCTCTGTGAGAGAGAGAGAGAGAGAGAGAGAGAGAGAGAGCCCACATATGTGATTTGACAAGGCCCTTCAGCCACCACCCATGCTCCATAAAACCAATGGACAGAGAGAGATACATTTGATAGGGCCGTTTGTTTCGCGTAAAACTCCGTAATTCGTAAATGACTTACTACCCAGTTACAACTGCGGCGTTTGTTTGGACCGTAATTCGTAAAAAACTTACGTAACTCAACTAACACTCACTTGCAACCCAGTTTACCACTCACTTACAGCCCAGTAATTTAACTTTGTGGTCATACAAATTTGTAATTTTTTTATATAATAATTTAACTTTTTTAATATTTATTTGCGGTATTAAAACTTTTAAAATCACCAAATAGTTAATTTTGTGGTCAATTTTTTCACTTACGACTTATACATTACGATAACCAAACACCGTAAAGTATAATACACTTCCCACTTTACATTTTTATATTACCAACCAAATACCGTAAAATTTACATACATGTAACTCATACAATTGTAAAAGACTTACCAATTACAACTACGAATTACGGTCAGTTATGACAACCAAACAGACCCGATCATGTATCATTTTCACAAGGTGACATGGGCTCGAAAAAGAAGTTAGATACACACATCAGTGATATTTATGCAAACTATATATGTCACACAAAAAAAAAAAACAAACAAACAAAAGAGTGAAAGAAAAAGATGATGATACGAGGACACAGGCAAGCTTGTAAAGAAGAAAAAAGAAGAGGCTGTGAAAAGGCAATGAAGTGGCTTGCATGGTCCCTAGGCAAACTTCATTTTTGGTTTTCCTAATCTAACTAGTCTTTGAAGTTGACAAATATAGCATTCAGTCCTTGTATAAACTTCTTATTATATCATTGCAAAGAATTACGTTGCTGGCATAGCTGAGATGATTCCGTAAATATGAGAGGCCGTGTTGGCGAAATGGAAATGAAACAACTACTCAATGAGCAGACTATCCATTGAACAAATGACCTGGTCTTGATAGTTGCATAGAGAAAAGTGTTGGAATTGAAGAATATGAAGGCGAATCTTCGATTGAATTATGGCGAGATCCGTTGATCGAATCAACTAGATGATGGTTGGAGTGTGTTCTCCTTCCATTGGGGATGAACGTGGTATATTCACATGTTCAATTCCGACTTCGAATGAATGAGATATTCAAGTCCAAAGATTGCCTAATTCAAAGTCAAAACGGGACTAAAGGTAGCTAAAAGCATTTAGTCCACATTGGCCAGGGGATGGAAGTTTGTGGTATATAAATAGAGAAAATTGAGAACAAAGGGCATGCCCTTTGAGTACTTGGAGTTTTCGCTCGCGAAAAGAAGGGAACTATGCCCGCACATGTAGGCATGCATGCACACGCGCGTCGCCGCTGGCGGCGGCCGGGGCCGGGCTCGGTCTGGGTCTGGGTTTGGGTTCCCTACCTGGTCTGGTTCTTTTTGAATCGGGTCTCGAAGTATGGGCCGAACCAGCTCCGCTCCCGAACCGGACTCTCCGCTGTCAGGTTGCGAACCTGTTGGACGCCCAAAGGTTGCAATGGTTGGGTCGAAAGGTTGCAATCTTTCAGTCCTGTTGGCCCCTCTTGGAGTGCTTTATAAAGCACTCCAAACTCTCAATTGAAACACACAGAAATACCAACAACAATCTCTCTTTCTCTATCTGAGTTCTGAAGCTCTGCATTCTGAACTGGCGGTGAAGTTCTGAAGCGACTTCCAGCGTGAAGATTCTGCAAATTGTTCTGAAAGAGGAATCAGAAAATTCAACAGATTCTTTTATAAGAATTGTTGTCTGAATCTGGTACTTCTGAAGAAATAATATTCTTCAGCCTTCCTTCGTCCTCAACAGTGGGTGCTCTTCAGAGAGTAAAGGCAAATATCAGTTGAAATTTGTCCTTATACCGCTGCTTCAACGATCCTGTGAAGGTACTGGTTGACTACGGTTCGACCGTACGGTGATTTGGTAGTGCTATCCAAATACCGTGAAAGAGTGTTGTATCTTGGGAGACCAGCGTCCATTTATCTCGTTAGCACGGTGCGGGGGACGTAATGTCTTAAGGAGATTCGCTCTAAGCGTACCTCACTCTAAATACTGTATAAGTGGATTAAGTCCTTTATACAGGGATATACTTTACAGTATATCGAGACTGACTTAGATTCAGTCTAATTGGTGCTTTAACCAAGGAAGGAAATTGAAAGGTGGTTCTTAAATTAAGGAACGTTCTATTGAACGGAAAACCTCCCACCTGATATTTGCCGACCTGGCCAATTAGATTGTTGATATCTAAGTGATCTTGATTAGTTGTCAGATTGATTCTTGTTAAGCAAAATACCCAACAAAAAGTATATATACAGTGAACTAGAAACGAATAACATGATATGATTGTCGGAAAACGAGAAATATCATGTGAACTAGAAACGATTTACATGTTCAATTCCGTTTCCGAATGAATGAGGTATTTAAATCGAAAGTTAACTTAATCTAATAAGTTAAAAGAGACTAAAAGAAGTTAAAATCATTTAGTCTCATATTGGACATGATGTGAAAAGTTGAGGGTTTAAATATGAAAAAAAAGAACAAGGGGTACATGGAGTTTTTGCAGGGGAAACCATGCCCACATGCGAGTGCCGCCGCCCCCCTGGTGCGGTGCCGGTGCTGGTGCACGGGTAAGAGTCTGGGTTAGGCCAACTTTTTTTTGACCGGGCCACACAGGTGCAGGTTGCTCGAATACCTGAACTGGATTCAAGCTGGTCGCGCAGATCCGACCCAATCCACACTCGCTTCTGAAAGTGAAACCGCTCAGTCTGATAGAACCGTCGCTACGTTCCCTTCCCAACGGGTTCCCAAGAGCGTTATAAATAACGCTCCTCTCGATCATTTCTAAATATACAGAAAAAGATCAGAATCTGAAAAGAAAAGCAGAAGTGTGCCTTCTTAAGACAGTAATTCTTCTCACTCTCTCCTCTATATTAAGGCAAATATTCTCTCTTATTACGGCCAATATTCTCTCTGAAATTTGTCTTCGTCCAGCGTCTAGTAACCGTTAGCACCGTAGTAAGGGACATAATTGTCTTAAGGAGATTCGCTATATGCGTCTCTCACTTCATGTACTGTATTATTGAACTAACATTCTTTTTTACAGAGGTTATGCTGGAATATTTATTTATTTAATTATCATTGTGAATATTTTTAATTATATATTGACTGACTAATTCTAGTCTAGTTGGTGTTTAACTAAGGAAAAGAATTCAAAGGTGGTTCTGTAATTAAGGAACGTTCTATTGAACAAAAAACCTCCCACTTAATATTTACCGACTTGACTAATTAGGTCGGTGATATTGATTAATTGTCAGAGATAACAATAATTTTATTTAACCAGTTTTATCTATCATACGTGTCAAGCGTGAAATCAGATAAACATCTTAACGTTTTTTAAGCTCAAAACATATTATTAGAATGTCTTATGCGATTGATACATGAAATGATCGATAGAAGAGAAGGCATATTTTACAAGTAATAATTGAAAGAAGAGTGAAATTATTTTTAACGCCATGACAAAAAGTAATGTGACGCTTACCCAAATCTTCTCACTCCTGAATTAGATATAATGAGTCGAAGAGATTTGAATTAGAAAAGCATCACTCAAAATGAAAAATCTCAAAAGCTTGAAAAAGTGATATCGTATGCAATAACGTAGAAATCTTAGACCCATATGCAAAATTTCTAATCTTCTAGAACAGTAAATATCAACATCGTAGGGACCAATCTACAAAAGCGACTAAATCAAAGCACAGCGCCCCGTCGCCGTCCCTTAACGGCTCCTGGGGCGGTCTCATCCGGTGGGGGTCGCAACTGATGATAGACACGGTTTCTTATACAAACGGCCGTTACCGTTACCGTTACCCTTCTCCCCTACCTCCTCCTCTCTCTGTGGTAATTATCAACGTAACCCCAAAAAAAAAAAAAAAAAAAAAAAATTATGGCGCGCGAGGGGGTCGCAGAATCTCCCGAAGAGCCACTCGCTTTCTCTCAGATTCGAACCCTATCGGTCTCCTCTCAACCCCAAAAGGTAACAATCTTTTAATAAAAGGAGTGACCCCCACCCCCCCCCACCCCCCCCCCCCCCCCCCCCCCCCCCCCCCCGAGAGTTAGGGTTCGGGTTCCTGATGCTGTTGATTTTGCTTTCTTTCTATCATGTAGATTTGAAGATGGGCCTGGTCTCCTTGATTCGGAGTTTCCCGCCAGTTTTTGGGGGTTTCGGGCGATCTTTCCATAGATCGATTGCCTTTCCAACTGATTGATTTCTAATAGTTTTCGCTACTAATGTTATAGATAGAAGAAGAAGGATTAAGAGAGAGAAAAAGGTCTCTTTTTAATTATTTTTATTTTTATTTGTTGGAGAAGATTGGTTGTAAGGGTTTGGTTGTAGGACTGAAGGTGTGGGCTTGTGCTTTTTTGGGTTTTTATTTATATAAAGGAAAAAAGTTCTTTTTTTTTTAATGGTTAGGGTTCCATTTGGTTAAAAAGGTTTATTGGTGGTGGAATTATGAAGGGTTTTCTATGTGTTGTTTTTATTGGATTTGGTGGAAATCTAAACCCACTAGGCAGATAGGGCTTAGTTCTTATTGAACAGAGAGAGAGAGAGAGAGAGAGAGAGAGAGAGAGTTTCATAATGGGCGAACCTCTATTGACCTCTTTATCCATGGAGAATTCTTACCACCCATCTACTCTCCTCTCCATGGATTCCTCAGGGGCTTTGTCTGATGACTGTGACCGCGAGCTCATAATCTACCGCCAGCAAATTGCGCTCTCCCGACCTCCACCTGACATTAACCTCCCCCTCTCAGCCGAACGGTCCCCTCCACCTCAATCGTGGAATTCGGACCCTTGCTGTGATATGCTAGATGTTGGCCTCGGTGGCCCTCAGATCTACGAAGCAGAGGCCACCGTTCTCAACCTACCCAAGGCTAATGGTGTTACCCGGAAATGTGCAAAGAGAGGGGATAGTATCTGGGGTGCATGGTTCTTCTTTAATTTCTACTTTAAACCCATGCTGTCAGAGAAACCGAAGTCGAATTACCCGAGATTGCAATGGAGTTTGTGGATTTGACAAGTCAGATCTTCGGATTGATGGGTTTTTAGTGCAACACGATATGGAGAATATGTATATGTGGGTGTTCAAGGAGAGGCCGGAGAATGCTCTGGGAAAGATGCAGCTGAGGAGCTACATGAATGGCCATTCTCGGCTTGGGGAGCCGCAGTTTCCATTCAGTGTAGATAAGGGCTTTGTGAGGTCTCATAGGATGCAACGGAAGCAGTACAGAGGGCTTTCAAACCCACAATGTATTCATGGGATCGAGATTGTGAGGCTGCCCAATTTAACAGTGGTTGCTGAAGGAGACCGCAAGAAGTGGATGGAGCTTACGGGGAGGGACCTTAACATTTCGATTCCACCTGAGGCCAGCGACTTTGGGTCATGGAGGAATCTACCCAATACTGAGTTCGAGCTTGAGAGGCCTCCCACTCTTCCTCCATTGAAGAGCAGCACATCGCATCACAACTCCAGGAGATTGCTCAATGGGTCTGGGTTGAACTTGTCAACTCAGCCGTCGAATCATGGTGCTGGCGGTGATGCAATGGATCTCTCCCCAAATTGCATTAGCAAAAGAAGAAAGGATTTCTTTCCTCATGGGATAGACGAGGACTGTTGTTTGCCTGCCAATTCTTTTTCTGATGGGACTCAAGACATAGAAATACACCCAGTCGAGCCTTCATGGTTAAATGATTTCAGCGGTGTGATGAGGCATGCCTATGGACCGGTTACTGCTGCCAAGACGATATATGAGGATGATGAAGGGTACTTGATAATGGTTAGCCTGCCCTTCTCTGATCAACAAAGGGTCAAGGTTTCATGGAGGAACAATCTTACTCATGGGATAGTAAAGATATCTTGTGTCAGTACTGCTCGGATGCCCTATATAAAGAGGCATGATAGAACATTTAAGCTGACAGACCCTTCTCCTGAGCACTGTCCCCCAGGGGAATTCATAAGAGAAATTCCTCTGGTCAATAGGATTCCAGAAGATGCCAAGCTAGAAGCATACTATGATGAAACTGGTACTGTCTTAGAGATTATGGTCCCTAAGCATCGTGTTGGACCTGAAGAACATGAAGTTCATGTGTGCCTGCGCCCTCCTCACCTTGGAGCCAATGAACTTTTGTTGACCTGAGAAGGTGCGGTCTTAAAATAGGGTTTGGTGAATTTTCCATTGTTTACTAACTGTATATCATAAAGGAAATCTCTGAAATGAAGGTGCATCCTTATTTGTGTGCACTTCCTTTTGCAACCCATTTTCGTTGAATACTTTGGTGCTCTGTGATGTTTGGTTGGACCTTTGAGATCCAGGATCACATTAGAGCTGCTCAATTGAATTTCTTGAAGAAACTGGTAAGGGTTTAACTCTTTAGCAGTATACATGAGTGTAAGCAGAATTGAGTTAATTTACCGACACTTCTGCTATCTAATTGATTCTCTTGTAGGCAGATATTTCAGCTACTTATGCCGTCCATGGATATCTTGGCATCCTAAGAATTTGTGTATTTCTTATTTATGTGTACTCATTGTGTTGTCTGGTCACTAAGCAACCTTTTCTTTTCTTTTTTTCCTTCATTTAATTATTGGCAAGTGGTGTGGGATTCTTGATGCAATTGTCCTTTTTATTTAATGGAGACAGTCAGTAGACATCATGTTAGTGTCTCACTGAGATGTTGGCATTTTTCAAGGAATTGCCTTTTATAAATGGAAGCAAACAATTTTTCTGGTTTATTTTGTTTTTGTCATATTCTTTATCCTTTGGATATGCTATGGCTTATTTGTGTGCTGTGGTTTGTGGTTGAAGTAAGGATAGCAGGTTCATGATACAACATGCAACTGTTTATAGATTTTTTTTTTTTAGTTTGTTACTATAGTTTTTTAATCAGATTTAACGGCTGTAGCAACTGTTGATAGACTGTTTTTCAGTTTTACCATAGTTTGTTACTATAGAATCTTCAATGCTGTAAACTTATCCAAAAGATGAATACACTGACATATATTTTGTTGTTTGGACATTGAATGAATAGTCATTCTTTGTATACCAAAATGCAAATAAATTGGCAGGGTGGCAATTTTTCCTCCATTTCAATGCTACCGTTTATTATTCCCAAAGCATTCACATTGTCACAATAGTTATTGTGAATTTTCAGCTTTTGATGTTGTTCAGGGTCCTTGGACCACATTTTCTACGTGGTACTTTCGAAGTTACATACTGCTGGGTGCTGCAATATTTTTATGGGTTTTCTTGGGTGACATACTGACTTGGTGTGGTATATACATCTGTGTGCTATGTTCCTGCTCATCCATCATCTTTTATGTGGAATATGTCTATTAGTTTAATTGAGATTGAGATGATGTGTAGATATCATATCACTTAATTAGTCTTCACATAAATTTTCTTTTTTCTGGGTGATGTGCTTGTATTTCTCACTTGTAAGGTCATATGAGTTCCACTTATTTTGTCTACATTTGATTTAGGTACCAGATTGACATCTGTATTAGTCTACCTCAACATGAAGCCATCTTATGTTCTCCTTCATAATCATACCATTTCACAAGTATTTTTGTTGAGAATTATTGCAAAAATAGCATGTACTTGTCTTATTTCATGCTTGATTAATCATTTAGTTTATGAACTTCTTCTCTCTTTTTTTTTTCCTTTTTTTTTTCTTTTTTGCAGAATGTTCTGATTGACGTTGTGTAATAGCATAGCAGGCTCAGTTGTATTTAAGGGCAGTATAAAACCTTGAGACTCTTAGGTAGCTTATTGCTAAGATGATTGTGCCCACTTTATAGTGTATACAAACATGGTTTAGTAAACAATGAAAACCCCTATCATTTCACCTGATCTATTTTGTTGGACAAAAGAAACATTTTTTTGTTAGGTATTAGGAGTGGAATGGAAGAAGAAACAAGAAAGATTCAACTGCAAAGCCATTGATTAATACTTTTATCGATTTTAAGGGTCAAATTTACCCTTTAGTTTGCATCTCTGGAGAGCTCTGTAACCACAAGCAAACTGATTCTGAATTGGTAAGGACACTCTTTATGATGTAGTAGGTTTAAGGCTTTTCTATGCTAGTATTAATATTAGGGTTTTTGTATATATAATAAGTATAACATATTAAACACTCGGGTAGAATCTAAGGGTGGTAATTGAGGATCCGGATTGCGGTTGGATCTTTTAGGATGAGTTGTTGAATAGTTTTCTTTGGTAAGTAGTTAGGATAGTAATTTCTTACTTGCAGTATGAGTGAGTCTTATTTCTTTATATAGTGCAAGTTTTAATTTGTGTTTCAAGTGAGATATGCATAAATTGTGCATATCAGTATGTTGTCAGATTCTTTGAATAAGTTCATTCCTTGTGGACAACAGACAAGAATCAGACATTCTCTGTTCATTATTGTTGGATTAACTGATGAAACACGGTAGAGGGGTTTGCAGGAGGTTTGAGCCAAAGACGTTGTTAACTAAAAGCCTAGAGCTGATGGTCTTGATATTGTCCTCTTGTGTAGCATTGATGGAACACGTGGGGTTTGCAGGAGGCTTGACCCAATACGTTGTTAACTAAAAGCCTAGATCAGGTCTTGATATTGTCCTCTTGGTAGCATTTGGTTTGTTTGTATCTGAAGCTAGGCGCAGTATATGATGCATCTTTATAATTTTGGATTTATCTTTCAAATTTGAACTGAAATAACTGAACTAAAATTATAAGCTCATCTCAAATGAGTTCTACTATGTAAAAATTGGACCTTTTTTAGAAGAGGGCGATACGACTGTTGTATCGAGATTCCAGCCTTCATATGTTTAGCAATCTCTTGCTTATTTCTTTTTTCATTCTTTTATTCATCTCCTGTTCTTGCTTTTCTTTATTTTTATTGTCTATTCCTTTTCTTCCCTAGTGCTTTATTTGCTTCCTATGCTTAGGTGTTATTGCAGCATCATGAACTGATTGTGCAGTGAACAATGTGTCCCTAGTCGGCTAGCTAATTCAATAGAACTTTCAGCTGTTAATTCAAGCTCTTCTTCCTTGTCCTCTCCATTAATTACTATCTGTAGAAACTTTAAGATTAGGATCCTTACTCTTCCCTTTTCACATACTTCTCCAATTCAACTACTTTGTATTGGTTGCGGATGTGAATATTTGACCTTCATTGTAACCCATTTTTCTTAAGACCTTGGGCCACCCTCAACGCGTACCTTAGAACATTTGTAACCATAAGTTTCATTTGCTCAATAGATTCCTTGCTGTAAATAAAGGAAAATTTCCTTATTCATCTACTGAACCTTTAAAAGCATGTTTTACGAATTGCTTTTGTAATTACTAACGGTGGGGTTCACGTCAATTTTTTATTAACTTTTCGATGCTGAATTATAGTAATAAATGCTAGAGTTGAGGTATAGCTGTCATGGACCTCACGGTGGATATCAAGAAATTGTCGAGTTATCTTATGCCAAATTTTAATCAAATATCCTGGCATCTTTATCCTAATTGATCTTTTGTATTTGCAAGCTAGTAGAGATGAAAACATCATGCTCCAATCTTGCAAGTCCAGTAAGGTATTAATCCAAGGACATTGGTTTTGTGATTATTCCACAAAGCAGTAAAAGTGGCAAGTGCTCAAATGCTGGTTGAACTTCTGGGGTGTTGGCTAACTGCTGGTGGAGCGGTCTGACTTGAAGGTGATCCAAAAGGGACCATCTTGGTTTGGCATTTTTATGCGACTGTAATCCAATCACCAGGAAGCATTAAAACCTGTTGATTCTTTGGAGGAATGGAAGTTTGAGGACCAAGTGGTTTGTGATGTTAGTCCTATTTATTCGGCCAAAAAAGGTTCACTGTCTCTTCAACTTTATGACAAAGGAGGATTTGAAACGAGGAAAATAATAAATAGGGAAAAGTTTAGAGGCTTGCTGTGTGTAGTTACCTAAAAACACTGTAGATGTTGAAACTAACTGATCCTGGTTGTTATTGCTGTGCAAAGCGGCAAACTTTTTTTTGAATTTGAGGACATATATGTGATGGTTGATATGTTTAGACGGGTAGCAATCTTCAAATTAAGTGTGACAACGGGCTCCAGATTGGTGCAAGTAGTTGCAAGTAATTTGTAAGTTGTGTTTCCTCTCATTTCTCTATGTCTAGACATTTACACCATAGGTTGGGAATGTTGGAAAATGATGAAACATGTCAAAAAATAATCGCTGAAATTAGAATGTTGAGATGGATGAGCAACTATATGCTAAAAGATAAATAAGAAATGAGTTTGTAGGTTACCTCAAAAAACAAATGAGTTTGTAGGAAGCTAGAGCCTAGCTTCAAAGTAGGACAAGGTGGATAAGGATCATGATCTGCGCACTGTGATGAGACAAAAGAGTACACGAGTCAGGAAATAATAAAAACCGTAGTTGAATATGTTGAGATTTTGTCTTGTTTTCAAGAAGAGATGATGGTCCAAGAAGATTCAATTGAATTGGAGAAGACGAAAGCTTGAAACAGAAGAAGTAAATCAAACATAGACAATTAGTCGACTGTATAGTCGATTAATGCTCATATCAGTCGACTGAATAGATATAGAGAGGAAGTAATTACAGTTAATCGACTTATAGGTCTTATAAGTCGACTAGTCTGAGGACCAGTCGACTAATCTGAATGACTAGTCGACTAGTCTGCCGTTCTGAAGTATAAGCAGAGGTGGTGCGATTTTCTTTTCTGGTGGAATTCGAATAAGATTCAGATTCTATTCTATGAAGATTTATTTCTAAAGTTTAATTGGTCTAGAATTCTTCTAGATCAATGAGATCAACTCCTATAAGGATTGATTAAGTTCTTCAAATATCCAACGGCCAAGATCATCTCATTGTTCTAATAATAAAGTTTGAATTGTAAAACTCTATAAACATAGATTATAACCTAGTACATTGTAACACGGTGAAGAGGAAGCTAAGAAAGAGAGTGGAAGGTGGCGGTGCATAGAGAGAAGATATGCTCTTGTACTCGTGTGGGATTCAAGGAGAAGGTGAATACTCTTGTGGGAGTCAAGGGGAACGTTAGATCTCTTGTACCAAGTTTATTAATAAAACTCTCTCAAGTTTTCTCGCCGTGAACGTAGGTCAAATATGGGCTGAACCGTTAAATCTTCGTGTTATTGTTATTACTCTTTTATATTGGATTTGCTAGTTTGCTTTATAAAAGTTTTCCTTTTGCAAGTATTGTCATATTGTCACGTTGCGCAATGTCGATTTTAGGAACAACAAATGGTATCAAAGCATATCAATTAACGCTAACAATTGGTATCAGAGCATATCAATTCCACCTAACAGAATAAGCTGCTTGTAACTGTTTCTTTTTTCTTTTCTTTTTTTTTTTTTTGGGGGGGGGGGGGGGGGTGGGGGGTGGGGGGGTTGTTTGGTCAAACAAACCTAGTTTGGGGGTAATAAAGGCGGTGCAATAATGACAGAAGAGATGGCTGGGGTAATAGAAATGGTACAATAATGCTAGAAGAAATGGCTGCTAATTAAGCAGAAAGAGGTTCATTTAGCTGGTCTCAAATTTTTGGTAAAAGATTTTCTATTGATGATGATGTTTTGTGGCTGCATGTTTATGCCGGTGAAGATTGTTTGGAATCTAGCATGATCGGCCCAAGTTTGCTGATGTTTGATATATAATTCTGACACTGGCTGAGAATACTAATCATGTATAGATTAGTACTTGAAATTGCAATACATATTATAAAGAGTATCTGCCGATCCTAAATATATTTATTTTCAGGACTTCTCTTAAATGAAAAAAATTTGAAATATAAGCTGCCCGAATTGTTTACGCTTGCCAGCGCCCCAAGTTTTGTGAAAATTTCTCATGTATAGGATTTTGATGTTTTTTAAGGACATTCAAAATGTTCTTGTTGTAGCACATCTTATAGCGCTAGAGTAACGGCACATTCATGTAAATATCAGGTTTGCTCTAACCTAGCTTGAAAGACAATACTTCTGTATTTATTGCTGATGTCATTGAGTTTGCTGCAGAAATTTTGTTATAGGCTGGTTGTTTCATGTCATGACCAAGAAGACTAATTTGAACATGTAAAATTGAGATGGGGGCATTTGTTAGATGTAAATATACGCTTATTAGCAACTGATGTAAGGTTTTGTGTGATCAAAGCTGCGGAAGCAGAACTTGCACCAATTCCTTGATCATATATATGATGCTTGTCATGGTATTGGTCTCAAAATATTCATCTAAATGATTTTGTAGTAGATTTATATATGCCTGTTAACCAGAAGCCTAATCTTGATATACAGTATAGCTTTATTTTGCATGGCAATACATTTTATGATGCATCATGATGGCTTCTGTAGTAGACCTTTCTTTCCTGTCTCTCTGTGTCCCCCCCCCCCCCCCCCCCCCCCCAGCCCCCCACCAAAACACCCCCTCCGTCCTTTTCAGATCTGTCGTTGCATCTTGAAATGACCTTATTGGAGAAGTGGAGGTTGATTGAGGTTGTGATACTATGCATGTACATGTAGACATTCTTCAGTTTAATGTTTATATTTCTTAGCTTATCTGAAGGCTTAATATATTGTTCCGCAAATTCAATAGAAATTTTTAGCTTCTTCAGGTTCTCATGTTGATCCTACTGAAATGAGAAGGTTCATGTGATAGCTTCGCTTCTGGAAAAGATGTACACTGACAGCCACTTGCCATGGGGAATGATTCTCTTGTGAACGGTTAAGTAATCCTCTTTTCTACTTAAAATGTTTGTTCAATAATAAAAACTTGCTGCTCATCTGATTGTGATTTACCACTATATCTTCAAGAATACCACATAAGACATCTTTGAACTAGAAGTTCCATTTTTTCCTGTGGCTAAACTCCAAGAGTAGGCCGATATAAATGGTTTTAATTTCTTTATATATTCTACTTTCTTAGTACTTTGATTTATACAAGATAATGTATATGAGATGCTAATCATACAAGAAAAATATGTGTGATCTTTTTTTAAATTAGACTGTTAAATCCATAGTTGCTGATGTTGAATTATTGACAATTTTACCCACAGCATTAAGAAATTACGCCAGCATAGATGAGGATTATTATTGCTGGTTTTAACAATTGGCAACTGATGAAGAATATTTTTTTGATGTTGGATCAATAGAGTTTGGTAGTGATATTTCTTTTGCTTGTTGACAACTCCTTAAGAAACAGCACTATTTTAATAATGACTTCTTCATATTAAAATATAGAGGCTAAAGGTTTTAGTGAAGGCATATTGCTCGATAGGAATGAGTAGAGAAAACTGATCCATGTGCCTGATCCAGCGTAATTCTCTGTTGGTTCATGTAGCCTACCCCAAATACTTGGGACAAATTGCTTAGTAGTTGTTGTTGTAGTACTTCATATTTGAGATGTTTGATAATTTTAAATTGCCAAGCACTTCTTGAGTCATATTTGGATTAGAACTGAATGTTGAATATTTAGAAAGACTTTGTAGTTACAGCTTCAATCAAAATGGATAAGATATGGAGATTTCAGATAAAACAGAGATCTTTGGATGAGAGATTGGTGAAACAGCAACACTAGGAAAGAGGATATGATTGAAAGCAAATTTATTGCTTCTGCTGATGAAGAAGCCAGACTTTTTGGCTTCTCACTGCTTCCTAAAAAGGCTTTTAAAAAATGTTAACCAAACACTAGACTAAATTTTTTAATGGGTGTCTGTTTTCTTAAGCTCTTGTCACTTTAAAAACTTCATTAATGATTCAAACAAAGTCTTAAACAATGAGAACAAAGGCCAATCCTATAAGTCAGCACAAGTACTAATTCTCATCAAGGGACATCTGAATATTCTCAAATAAAAACTACATTAATCTTAGAACTTCATTGCACACTCTTCTATTCCATGAATTTCTCCATATATTGACTCTTACAAACAAAATACCACCAACACATCAACTGTCATGAAACTTCAAGATCCGCACAACACAAGGCCAAATACAACACTTAGACCATACGCTTTGCAAATACAACAAACATGAGCATTGTTAGAGTTATTAGTCTTGATGTGGGTACAATTAAGTAATTGTGAGTGTACTTATCATTATAAGCTAATATAAATAAACATGTGAAAGTACACACCTAGAAGGGGGGGTTGAATAGGTGTAGTACTAATATAATGGTCAATAATGTGAAATTAAAAACTTTTACACTACCACAATATAGATGTCCAAAGAGTGAAGCCGAATTTCCGGTGAAGGGTTCTAGAACTTCTCCTCAAGATTTCTCTTTTATAAGAGTTGAGGTGCTTCAATAGCTCTCTTGGATCAATACAAGTGTGAACACCAGAACAATACCAAGCATGTATAGATGAACAATTATAGCAATGCAAGATATAAAGAGAGTAGAGTTTATAGAGATAGCCAACGCAAACACAATGATATGTTTTGAGGTTCGAGCACCAAGCTCTACGTTCCTGCCTTCATCGCGTGAAGGATTTCTACTATCTCCTCCAGGGAACTCCCCAAAGGATACAAATCTTAATCCTCTACACAAGATGAGGCATAAAGCCAACAATCTCTACACAAGAGATGGGCACAAAGCCAACTTCTCTACACAAGAGGGAAGCACAAAGCTAAGGCACAAAGTCAAAGAGAAAATAAGGGTACAACACTTGGTGACCACAAAGATCACAAACAACACTTCTCACAAAACAAGATTCTAGAGGATAGATTTTGCAATAAATAGCTCAAGCTTGTGAGAAAACAAATATTTTAGAAAAGAAGCACAAAAGAAAACACTTGAGAAAACTTCTTGAATGATGTAGAAATTGAAAGATTGAAACTTGAACTTTCAAAACTTGTTTTCTTTGATTTTTCAAAAACTTTGAAGCAGATGAGAAGATGTAGATTTTGAGGCTCAAAAACTTGTTTTAAAACTCAGTTGAATGTAGAAAAAATAGCTCTTAAAAACTAATTGAAAATCTGGCCAAAAACCCATTTATATAGGCCAAAACAAAAACTAGCCGTTAGGCTCAAAACACAGGCCAGAGAGACCGGGCGGTCGACCGCTTACGTTCATATTTTTTACCGTTGGGAGTTGTTGGTCGAACGATGAAACCTGAGAGTTCTACAGAGTCAGTCGGTCGATTGGCCGATCTCCTAACTCTCATGGGCAGTGCACGTTGGTGCACGTCGGTCGACCGGCTCTAACCATCGGTCGACCGTACGGTCGATCGGCAGCAGCCCAAAACCAATATTGAAGGAATTTTTAAATGACATTTTGAAACCCATTTAAATTTCAATAAATCCCAATAAATTCCAAAAATTTAAGCTTAAAATAAAAACTGTATTTTTTTCAAAAAACAAACTTCTAAATGGAAATCTGATTTTTTTCAAAACTTGTATAAATGTAAAAACAAGTTATTGAAACACATTTGAAGCACAATATGTATGAATAGAATTTAATACCTATAATAAATGATATAAACTTGTTTTTGACAATAAGCATCAAAATAACTTTTGATAAATACAAAACTTTAAAAATAAGTTTCTATAAGCAATTGAAGCTCTAATATGTGTGGATGAGATCCAACACATATTCCAAACTATAAAACTTAGTTTATTGAGATGAAAACCGTATAAACATAAACTTGTGAAAGCAAAACGGTTAAACCGAAAATCAAAACTATTGATCTTGAAAGACAATATTTAAATTTTGTGTGTGTGTAAGCTTGAGCAATCCAAAACTATTCTATACCTTACATAAGATCTAAACTAACAAACGCTAGACACAAGTCTTCTTGTAGATTTTCTTCTCCAGGTAGACTTGATCCAAAACACGATCATGAGCTAGACTCTAACTCGAGTACTTGATGCAATCTTGAAGCTTGAGCTCTTGAATTATCATGTGATAGCTTCAAAATTTGACTTCGAATCTTTTTATTGAAGCTAAACATCAACTATGATCTTGATAAATATCTGAAACTTAAACGCAACAAGATCATTAGTATTATAACTACATGGGTTAGTCATCATCAAACTAGAGTGATAGGCCTTCGGGCCAACAAGGTGCAGCCTAGGGTTTTATTCTCTTGCACTCTATTTTCTCAATTCTCTCTCTTCCTCTCTTGTCATTCTTCTCTCTTCTCTCAAACTTTCAACCTTCACTAGCATTTATGTTCATTTATTCCTAACTTTGACAATCAATTCAGCGGCATATTAGGATAAAAATTGAACTCTGAACATCTGCTCCCATATCTCCATAATGTGGTGGGAATTTGATCAATGTCCAACTATTTTCTCGGATATTTTGATCCACTTCTTCCCAGGTTCAATGGAAATATTATGGACGAACAATGTTTCTCTCTATGCTTCTTTGTTGTTATTGTTCAAGACAGCTGCATGGATTCCCACACCATCAGCAATAATCTTGTCAGGGTCAGTGCCTCTCTGAGTCTCAGCATCCTTGAAGAAACCTTTGAGCATGTCTTGCAGTTTGTAAAGTATGGAAGACTCTGCAATTGGCCCTACAACATCAATTGGACTTGGACTCCCTCTTCCTGTTATGTTTATGCAATTCTGATTAATTGGAAAGTCGAGGTCTTCTTTAAGGAATGCCGCACCCTGTCAAAGACCTGTCATCTTAAGGATACGATCACAGCTAGGGGCTTTTGTTGTGACAGGCGAAATCGCCAGGTCACCATTGCTTGTTATTTCACATTCAAGTACACTGACCTCCTATTTGCCACCATAACATCGAATACCATTATTTTCTTCATCTTGTTCTGCTCTACTGGCTCTTTCTGCTGATAGTAAGCCGTCAACAATCTATAACTTTTATGACTTTTAGACCACTAGGCTTTTCAATGTCTTCGATTCTTTGGCATCTAGAATCATTGAAGTGGGCTGGGACAATTAAAATGTAGTTGGAATTGGAAGTATAATGGGTGACACCTCCACCGGCACCAGAAATGATGACGCCGAGACCTACATGTAGAATTGAAGTACAATGTGTACTACTTGACTTAGGGGTAGCAATAGGGCCTGATAACCTGGTAACCAATTCAAATCTCTGTCTGAATTTTCTGATTTGGATCTTTAAAATGATAAAATCACATTGGATAGCCTAGTGGGTAGAGTATGAACGATGCAGTCTAGAAATATATCTGATTCCTTATTGGATCTGATATGGATTTTTAGGAATTCAAAATTGCCAACTTTGAGACATTTTTGATATGTGCAAAAATGTGCAATTCTTAATGTTTATAGATTTATAGATCAAAGTCCATTTAGTATATATAATATCATGGTCAAGAACTAATGTGGTTCTATAATTTTTGTTATTTTAGGGTAAGAAAAGCTTCCAGACGCTAAAGCATTTCACACTCTGTATTTTGTGCCCTGAACCCTTGAAACAGGTAACCAGCATAGCATGTACAATTTAATATAAATGATTTTAATTTCTTGCACATTCTACTTTCTTCTCCATATTTTTGCAATTCGTGCCACATAATGTTAATAAGCCATTTATAATACATGTGGAAAAATTACTAGTGTTATTTTTGAAATTATCCTGTTAAATCTACAAGTTACAGGTTGGTTAGATCAGGCAGTAACTTTAGCAATGACAAATGCATTAAGCTGCCTGTATAAAAAACTGAAATTGCTGGTTGGTTCTAACAATTAGCAGCAGCCACCAGGTAAAGAAAACTATTTTGTGATGTTTCAGCAATTTTGACAAATGATCCGGCAAAGAAAATTCTGAGCTTCGTGGTACAGTTGCAACTCTATGATTCAAAAAGTACACAATAGTTAGAAATGTACTAGAAACGGTGGTAATATTTCCAAGGAATGGCTGGCTTTTTCTCAAACCCTGAAATTCTTACCTGCTGATGTTAATTAGTCTAAAAACTTCACCAAAGATTGAAAGAAGTTTTAAAACACAGAAAACAAGGACACGTCTGATATGAGTGAACATATATAATATACTTAGTTTTTTTAATCGGCAAACACAAATATACAACGGTCTATACTTGGATTCTCTTCAGACACAAGGAACATGAACATTTTTTTCCATTTATTTATGGAGTTCGACGACAAACCAGCACACAGGATAGAGGAAATTTTTCTTTCAACATCTTCATAAAGAGATCAGTGATCCTCCCACTCCCTATAAGAATATCACAGATGATGTACAGATTGTGAAAAATAAACTCTATGGCACCCTCTTGAACACCTTTCTAAAGTTTTGCATCCCTTTGGAAGGAAGGGTGCTAACATCACACATGAATTACTCTGCACTTCATTTTCTGTTCAAAATAGCTGAATGGATGGTTGCACCATCAGTGACGAGCTTGTTGGGTCGTCACCTGTCCAAGTCTCAGTTTCCTTGAATTCTTCCTGCAACAACTGTTGCACTTGGGGATGTTTATCAGACTGGCCAATGAAAATCACACGAGATATGCTTCTGGTATCCATAAATCTAGGCACCAAAATTGTAATACCCGACACCTCTTGTGCATGATATGGAATTTTCTGAATATCCTTCACAGAGTAGGGGATGACTGTAAAACCTCCATATAAATCAGATTACCTAACCCTAGGCAGAGCATTCAAAACATTGCTTAGTAGATAGAGGATTGTTGTGGGGGAAAAAACTTGGCTATTTCAGTAATATTCTATATATTTACCTACTTTGTGGTCTTGGTTCTGATTTGATTCTCGCATGTCGCATAGAAACTTGAAGAAATAACAAAAACTAAATTGGTGGATCTGATCGAGTTGCAATGCAATTGAGAAGGTTTAAGTGGTGTTTATACAAACTATTCAACTGGGCTATCATTTCAGAAATTTGATGTTAAAATATAATTTTTACTCGGTTTATTTCATTACTTTCTAGTCAAGCAGTCAGATACTATGGTAATGTTGAACATATATCTTTTTCGAGAAGAAATACCATACGTATATTAAAAGTCTATTCTATTAGTCATGACATACAATAGAATCTTTGAAAACCAATACATTTGCTCTAAAATTTAGAAATGTCTTGCCAACATATTATCAAAAATCTATGTCTTTTTAGGCTTCATAAAAACAGTCAATATCAAGATAATAAAATTTTCAGTGAATATTATATCTGTGCATCAAGTGGCAGAAAAGTAAAATGTTTTCAGCAACACATTGGTTTGATTAGTGCATGAAAATTAGTCTTGTAGTTGGATTATGACATTTATGATCGGCAAGACTCACAATTAATTTCATTTTGAAATTAATACAGATGTCCATAAACTCATCCTTTTTATGAAACTAAATTCTCTTATAACATCATAACAAACATGAAAGAAGGGTGTTAATCAAGTCACCTGCACGACTGATCTCTTATCTTCAAGTTATGTTCGATTCAGCTAATCAACTTGACACTCCATGTGTGTAAAACCCATAAATTCGAAAACACTTCAAACATTTTTAGTTTATGCTACATTGATGGAGCTTATGGTACAGAAAACATCCATATAGATATTCGAACATTTATTTATGTGAATATGTCCTAATGGATATAGATAAAAGTCGATTCAGTGTTACATTATTCAGTATCATGATCAAGACGTGGTTCTCTACTTTTGTTATTTTTAGGGAAGGAAGTAGTGGACGTTTGTTTGCTAGAACCATTATAGAAGGTAAGTAGCCTAGCCTATTAGCCACATGATGCAAAAATTATCAGACCGCATAACTTTCTTATCAATGTAGCATAAACTCTTATGTTGCTCCCTATGATTATTCACAAAGAAATAAGTGCTAGTTAGCACATTCTATTCATTTAGATGCTTCTTGATGACAAGTAGAGTAGGTAGAAGATTTGTTGTTTGACTTGTATTTGTAGCATATGGATGATGATTTCCGTTATGGATAATGTAACTTTCACTGACAGCACAGTTTTCCAACAACACAGTATCAGAGCCTCGCTGTCGAATCCATTTAGTTACCCAATCTGCACACTTGTTGCCTTCTCAGTGCGTGTGAGAGGTGTTGTATACTTCTAGCTAGGCAAGTACTATCGAGAATACTCGAGAGTACTGGATCCTACCTGGAGCTTGTAAATGACAGAATAGAGCATTGCCTTCCAGCCACGGTGAACGACCAGGGAAGTAAATCTCTCGCCAGTCACTGGGCCTCCCACGCCCCCCCTCAGCTCTGCTGCCTCAACCAAATTGTTGTTACATTGATACCCAGCAACCAGAAGTTCACCTGCATCATTTCACATTACACATGTCGATGTTGTTTGTCCATCTTCTCACACAGCTGTATCAAAACTCGCCTTGATAACTTGGAGGAGGAGGAACCCAACAAATCCACCGAACTTCAGCAACCTGCTGTGACAACTCCATGGCCATTCTTTTCATAACTTGAGCTCGTATTCTCTGGCATACAATTATCATCGAGCTTCGTTTCTCTTCGAAGACCCAGCTATTTCTTTGCTTCCAAATCTCCCCACGATGTGTATACAATGAAACAAAGTCTTCTTAACTGGTTTTCTTCCTCCTCTCTGCCCAATCTCTCCAACTGTCTCAGCTGTTCCCTCCATGCGTTGGATTGAAGGGAGCCTGATGGTTGACCGCATTCAAACCGCATTCAGACTCAAGTGCCTGCCAAATTTCATCAGACCATGAGCAATTGAAAATTAGGTACTGTAAGTGTTCCTCTTCAGCATTGCAACGCGTGCAGCGCATGTTCAATGCCATACCTCGGGTGTATAGGAAATCTTTGGTGGGGATGCATCCTCTGAACACCTTCCAGCACCACACTGGATCCGCTGCGAGCACGAAAGACGCCAGACCCATCTCCTGTCTAGGGTTCGGTTCATGTGTGTGATTATATGCCTTTCTTACCGAATATTGCGCGAGGTTGTCTCCAACAAAACGAAGTCTGTCGGAAACTGGAACATGAGGAAGAGGGATGCTGCTTATTCTCAAGCCACATTGGTACCGACAAATTCGCTTAGTCGAGCCAGATCCCTGCGGCTCCCAACTAGAATGAAATGCTGCATCTGCAAGTTCGGTAAGAAAGGCATACGATCTTGTATACAAGTTGTAACTAAAACACGGTATTTTGATCAAACAAACAAGATTTGGAAGTGTAAGGCAGAACATACAGAAAACATACAGAAAATTCAAATTCTCTTTTTTATGTGACTTCAATCTGGGAGGAACCCTTTGGAGTTTTCTGCCTAAAAAGAGAGAGAACAGTTCACTGCTTGTTTGCTAGATGCTGGTTCACAAAGGAAAGCATAATGGACTGCTAGCATAGGATTCTGGATGTTTGTGAGAATTTGTGAAATTCTCTATACTGCATGTTTGCTTCTGCATTCTGTGTGTTTGCATTTGAATTTGTTTGCGCGAATCCACGCAATAATTTGCATCATGTATTATCAACCGTTATTTGCAATACCCAAAATTGTAGCTTTTTACACGCCCATTAACCCGAAGAGCCTTAGCTCTACACCGACATTGAGCAAATTTACCCAACCAAAAACACACTACTATATTAGAGAACGACTACTATCTGCTCAGTTTGATAACAGAAAAACACAACTAAAAACTTATACTTGCTCCCACTGGAGCATCACGACCAGCACAACAAAAGAAATGATGCATCAAGAAATGTAGAGCTTGAAGCAAAGTTTTTTTAGGCGACACATTAAGAGACTCCCATCTGAATCAATCGACCTCTTCAATCTTAGGCCCGGCGCCGCCGCTGCCTCCACCGCTCGGAATATCCTCGTCCATTCCGGCACCCGCACTGCCCTGGTACATCTTCGCGATAATCGGGTTGCAAACAGACTCCAGCTCCTTCATCTTGTCCTCAAACTCGTCAGCCTCGGCGAGCTGGTTTCCGTCCAGCCACTGAATCGCCTGCTCAACAGCATCCTCAATCTTCTTCTTGTCCGCAGGTGGCAGCTTTCCAGCGATCTTCTCGTCCTTGATCGTGTTCCTCATGTTATAAGCGTAGTTCTCGAGCGCATTCTTCGCCTCAACCTTCTTCTTGTGCTCCTCGTCCTCGGACTTGTACTTCTCTGCCTCCTGCACCATCTTCTCAATCTCCTCCTTGCTCAGCCTCCCCTTGTCATTAGTGATCGTGATCTTGTTCTTCTGGCCTGTGGTCTTGTCTTCGGCCGAGACATTCAAGATGCCATTAGCATCGATATCAAAGCACACATTGATCTGGGGCACGCCTCTTGGGGCCGGCGGGATGCCAGAGAGCTCAAATTTGCCTAGCAGATTGTTATCTTTGGTCCTGGTCCGCTCTCCTTCATAGACTTGGATCAAGACTCCGGGTTGGTTGTCTGAGTAAGTGGAGAACACCTGCTCCTTTTTGGTCGGAATCGTGGTGTTCCTCGGAATCAAAACCGTCATCACACCACCAGCGGTCTCCAGTCCGAGAGACAACGGCGTGACATCCAGCAGCAACAAGTCCTGCACCTTCTCATTTCCCTCGCCACTCAAGATTGCTGCCTGGACTGCAGCACCGTAGGCCACAGCCTCGTCAGGGTTGATACTCTTGCAGAGCTCCTTCCCATTGAATAAGTCCTGCAGCAGCTGCTGCACCTTCGGGATCCTGGTCGACCCACCAACAAGAACGACATCGTGGACGCTGTTCTTGTCCATCTTCGCATCGCGCAAACACTTCTCCACTGGCTCCATGCACTTCCTGAAGAGATCCATGTTCAGCTCCTCGAACCTCGCCCTGGTGATCGTCGAGTAGAAATCGATCCCCTCGAAGAGGGAATCGATCTCAATCGTTGTCTGAGCAGTAGAAGAAAGAGTCCTCTTCGCTCTCTCGCATGCGGTCCTCAGCCTCCTCAGAGCCCTGGGGTTGCCACTGATGTCCTTCTTGTGCTTCCTCTTGAACTCCTGCACGAAATGGTTCACCATTCTGTTGTCAAAATCCTCGCCACCTAGGTGAGTGTCCCCGGCGGTGGCCTTCACCTCGAAGATCCCCTCCTCGATGGTGAGGAGAGAGACATCGAATGTGCCACCACCCAGATCGAAGATGAGCACATTCTTCTCCCCGGAGCTGCTGGCCTTCTTGTCGAGACCATAGGCAATGGCGGCCGCAGTAGGCTCGTTGATGATGCGCATGACGTTGAGGCCGGCAATGACTCCGGCGTCCTTTGTGGCCTGGCGCTGAGAGTCATTGAAATAGGCCGGGACGGTGACTACGGCGTTCTTGATGGTTGTGCCGAGGTAGGCTTCGGCGATCTCCTTCATCTTGGTGAGGACCATGGAGGAGATCTCCTCGGCCGCAAACTGCTTCTCTTCGCCCTTGTAGTTGACGACGATCAAGGGCTTGTCGCCAGGGCCGGCGATGACCTTGAAGGGCCATAGCTTCATGTCACTCTGAACTGATGGGTCGCTGAATCGCCTTCCGATCAATCGCTTGGCATCTGCAGGGATTAGATCAACCAGTCAGTGAACAATTCCATAGACACCCAATTGAAATGAAACCAAAGAAGAAAGTGTCTAAAGAAATTCCAAGAATTAAAAGCTTCATATAAATCTTAAGCAAGACCGATTCTAGCAGAAAATTTGAGCACCACAGGATGCATTCTAAGAAATAAAGCTTCAGACTGCTTCACTCCAGAAATTCAAGTTAGAAAAAACTAACTCTGGATTCTTCTAAAAAAACAAATAGACTCAATTTCAAT
Source organism: Agave tequilana (assembly GCA_038442645.1). NCBI lineage: Eukaryota > Viridiplantae > Streptophyta > Magnoliopsida > Asparagales > Asparagaceae > Agave > Agave tequilana. The sequence goes on from JAVJIF010004437.1 coordinate 119,161, forward strand.
AATTTGTGGGGGCTAGATTGAAACAAAGTACCTGCTACTCGGTGGCCGTCGGAACAAATTTCGCTAATTATATTCTTTGACAGAGAATTATCAATGCACACATCAACTACAACTGATTTGGCACAAAAAGAAAATAAATTAACAAGCTTGTGCTACCTATAGTTCCAATGATTCCAAATGAACTACAGCATCTGATGCAAAGAATCAAATATTTCCATTAATACTTCAAAATCTGCAAGATTAACAATCATACATGTGAATTGGAACTAGAAAATACCCAATCTCAGAATCTAATCCTACGAAATAATTAGACTAACAAAATCAGAGATAATTGAAGGAGAAAGGCGGAGAAACTCACCGAAGACAGTGTTGATGGGGTTCATGGCGACCTGGTTCTTGGCGGCGTCGCCGATGAGCCTCTCGGTGTCGGTGAATGCCACGTATGACGGCGTCGTTCTGTTCCCCTGGTCATTGGCGATGATCTCCACCCTGTCGTGTTGCCACACGCCCACGCACGAGTAGGTGGTGCCGAGATCGATCCCGATCGCTGGACCCTCGCCCTTCACCATGATCTCAGACAAACAGAGAACTTTGAAGAAGATGAAGAAGAAATTGAATTGAAGAGCTTAGAGAGACTGTGCGGTGATGTCTACTGCGATGAGAACCAATTAGAGAGGAGATGGCTTTATAAAAGGAGGGGTTTTGGGATTCGGGAAGGTTCGAGGTCGACTGTGGGTCTGAGATTCTCCCGCGCTCTGGGCTTCTCTAGAACCATCGAGTTTTCCTATTTTTGTTGCCGTTACTGTTTCTAGAAAGGGAAAGGAAACGCCTTTCGAGCTGTACATTTTGCGATTTGCACCCCCACACTTTTTGTGGAAGTAGATGAGCCCATGGGCTCTGATGGCCCACAATCTGCTGGGCCATGATGCAAATTTTCAGTTCTTATGGCCTTTAAGAACCACATTAGGCCCAAATAATATCGACGATCTGACCTGCTGAGAATAGCACACCCCAAGATCTGTTATCCTATGGATTTGTGATTAAATTCAGAGGCAAACAAATCACTTGCGGAGGTTTAGTCTACACTATTAGTGTTAAAAATAAACTAGATAATTTCTTGATAATATCGCATTCTTATCTTATCTTCTTTCTTTTTAAGAAAAACCCTCGTGTGATAGATACTCCTTTTTTTTAGTACACTCTGCAAATCTAATTTGAAAAATCTTCACCCACCCTTTGCAATGAAGAAAATTTTATTGCAGCTAGAGCAATGCTCAATTTGCACATTGCATTTTAGTCATTAAACTCAAGATATAATATATTTTTGAAATAAAAATCTTACACGCATCAAAAGTAGAAAAAAATTGTGGAAAAAATGATGTAACATTTCTTGATTCATTTCCATCCAGCCAAAAAAGTAAATTTTTTTTTTTTTTGAGAATTTATAGTTTTCGCTTTAGCATTTTTATGAATCTCAGTGTCAATATACACGTATTGGTTCATGTCGTCATAAGTTCAATTTTAACAATCAACTTTTACACACTATTTATATACTAAGTTCTTCCGTAACACTTCAAACTTGAATTTGTTGTTTTTTAGTCGAGAGAGAAACTAAGAAGTCCTCTTTTTTTATTTTTTCTATTTTATTTATTTTGAATCCGCAAAATAAGAAAAGATAAACAAAAAACAGGCCATCAAAGAAAATTGTTTTCACAATGAACTAAACAAAATAAATAGGATTTTATATTGTAGTGGTCAAAATTTGACTCTCATCAGGATGATGACATATGTCCAAACTACCGAGTGCCGGAGCCTCCGCACATCCAACATTCCCGAGGTCACATTCCTCCATCCCAAAGATCTTCCATCCCTGAGCCACCGTCCGCCCTGAGGACGTTCTTAATCCGGAGTCACACTACATTACTCCGAGGTCATTAACATCCTGAGGTCCTTCCTATTTCAAAAGTCTTCGACTCCAAATCAGAAGCTCCAAACATTAGCCCCTCCCCCAAATCTCCGTCGATCGTTACATAGCTCCATCCTTCCCTTATTCATAACGTGTAACGCCCTTTTTCAGCACGGGCAGTTATGTACAGCAGCGGATTTCTCGGCTTGCAATCCCAACCAACCAGCGCTAGCAATCATAACCGTTACAACAAATTCAGTACGTGCAGGTCATGCAGTTACAACATTTTGTCAATTTCGCCTCCACACATGCATCCCTGTCAGGTATATATGATCTTTCTTCTTCAAGGAGAAGGATATCACTTTCTTAGTCCTCAGAGCACACACACCATTACCCTAGAGTTCCTTGTGCTACTTTATCAACCACACTAGAAGTTTTCATATTCCAGTCCTCCATTACACTAGCAGTTCTCTGTGCTAGTCCACCCACCATACTGAAAGTTTTCCTATTCTAGTCTATCATCACATTAGCAGTTCTCTGTGTTAGTCTACCCTTCCACCACACTACCAGTTTCTCTTTGTCGGTCCTTCTTACCATTCCACCTACTGATTCTTACGTCCGAGGATCTTACATCTACATCACATCGGTGCTCCTAACCTGAAAGATCTTCTTTCCCCTATGTATTCTGATAGGTATCACCGGGAAAGCGCCTCAAATCGCTTGTGGTGGGTCCAATCCATAGTAAGGACGTTTTTATTCACCACAAACTTGTGCCTTCATTGATATCTAAGTCCACACTTAAGATCTCCTTCCCATCCAACCCAATCCTTCCACAAAAAGTTTCTTTCCTAGTACCAATCGCCTAGAGAAAGCAGACCGTCACCCACAACGACGTCCCGTCAAAAGGCAAAACTAACAGCACCATTAGGGGCATAATCCCCCCACCTGCCATCGATCAACAGGATGCTACCGAAGACACTGGATCCTCCTCACCTCTGGGGCAGCCACCAACATCCAATTGACGCTCGTTATTCAAAAGCCAGATCTTTCAGATGCTCGCTGACATGAAATAACAAATGAAAAGCAGCTGATCCGATCAATTCACAACCGAGAGCAAGTTACTCCCAATCACGAGAATACCGTCTGCGAGCAGGAGGCATTGAAGCGTCACAATAATCAGCTCCTGGCGCAGATCACCACCTCCAGATGTAACACCCCAATTTTTTTATCTTGATTTAATATTCTAATACTTGTTTAATGAGATTAGACATAACAATCAGAGACGATGATGAAACTATTTTGTGTAAAATAGATTTTTAGAAATTTTGTGGGAAAATTTGCAGAGAAATGAAAGAGATAATTTCAAAATTAAGTATATGAATATTTGGGCACGTATACATTGATATGATGTGTGGGTGGGTGGTTGTGTGTGTGTGTCATGCAGGTATATAACCTTATGAATACACTTGTATGAATACAAGAATATGTATATAAGATATCAACATATAAAATACAAGAGAATACAATCAATATACATATGAAATACCATAGTTCTATATTCCTAGTAGTTAGTGGGAAGGGGTATGTATGCATGAGAGGGGTTGATGTAGGGTTAAAATTATCTTGGATAATGTGGGTGCATATCGCTTGATGCGAGATAGAGAGGTAGTAAGTTTTTTAAAAATGAAATTTTTGGGGTTGTAAATGTAAAAAGGGAATAATTACCCCCTATCCCTCTCTTCATTTCCTCATTTTCAACCGAGCTATCTCTTTCTCATTCTCCCAAATTCCAAACCCTAAAATCCTCTCCGTCTTCAAAAATCTCTCAATCTCTCTCCTTCTCTCTCTCTCTCTCTCTCTCTCTCTCTCTCTTTTCTCCCTCTCTCTCTCTTCCCCCTCTCCAAACTGCGCGACCTAGAAGAGGCGGCCAGAAGCTGCTGCTGCCAGAAAAGTAGGCGGCGACGCGGGTCCCGGAGTGCTGCGGTGCGGGTGCCAGGTGGGGAGTGTGGGGAGAGAGGGTATAATCTTGTTGAAAGGGTTTATTAAATTCTGTTGAAGATTAATCAAAGATTGATGCAATCATTAGTGTTGAATACGAGAGCGTGTCGGTCGTATCGAACTTGGATTGCACAGGAGAAACCAAGGCTAGTTGACTAGGACAATGGCCTAGTCGACTAATGTGACAAACAAAGAGTTAAAAATTTATGTTTCATTACAGACTAATCGACTAATCAAGGTTATAAGTCGACTAATCAAGGTTATAAGTCGACTAACTTTGTTACGCGGCATGTTTCTGAATCTGATTCAGAATCCGTTTCTGATCCAATTTTGGTGTTCTTGGTTTCCTTTTCTTCATGGATTCTTTAACTATATAAGGAGGGTAGCCGTCCCCAATATTTGCAACCTGAAATTGAATAAATTCAATAAGAACTCTCTCCCTTAACCCGAGGACGTAGGCAAATTGTCGAACCTCGTTAAATATTGTGTTGGCTTGCTTTCTCTCTGTTTCTTTGTTCTTGTCGTGTGGGTACTTCTCCGTTGCATCTATCTGTATTGGTGGATTCCTCATTGGTTATTTTCTCGCGTGCAATAAGTGGTATCAGAGCATCCCAGATTCGTTGTGGGATAGTGTGTCAATTTCGAGGGCATCAGTTGCTATTTGGCGGAGATCGTGTGTCGATCTCAGAGCAACGTTGGAACTATTTGTGAGATCGTGTGTTGATCTCAAAACAATATTTGAATTGCTCGAGGAATCAATTCGGAGGAGTAGATCGCTTTGAAAACTCTTCGAGGGTTTCACTTTGAGATAAAAATCCTATCTTTATGTAGTTTATTTGATCTAACTCCGTTTGTTTTTCGCATTGTTTAAGGAATCAATTGAGAAGATGGCTGGAGATAGTACGCCTATGATGAAATTTGTGAATCCACATCCATTGAGAATTGATGTGGTGAAGTTCGACGATAAAAATAACTTCGGCATGTGGAGATGTGAGGTGATGGATGCATTAACGACATCAAATCTCGAAGACACTCTACGATTAGAGAAAAAGCATGATTCTACTACTGAAAAAGATTGGGACAAGATAAACCGGACGGCATGTGGCTTGATCTGGTCTTATTTAGCACAAGACATCAAGTATCGTGTGTTGCAAGAAACATCTATAAGGCAGCTGCGGAAGATCCTGGAGAAAAAGTATCTGACGAAAAATATCGAATCATGGTTGCAGTTAAAGAGGAGGCTTTATCATTTTCAGATGAAGGGGGAAATCTCCGTAGATGAACACATTTAAAAACTACACAAAGCTTCTTACAGACCTGATTAATGTGGATGTGAAGATCGACGAAGAGGATAAGGCGGTAATTCTATTGAATTCTCTTCTTGAAGAAGAGTATGAGACCTTTACTCTTACATTGATCAATGGAAGACAATCCCTTAACTACAATGAGGTGTATGCTGCTCTTGTGAATTATGAAGTAAGAAGGGAGGACAAATTATCTTCTTCAGGGAGTACAACAGCAGAGGCGTTGGCTTTAAGAGGCATAAGTTTCAATCAGAAGGGCAGAGATGATCAGGGAAGATTAAAGTTCAGATCAGGTTTCAGAGATCTGAAGAAGAACCAGTACGCCTTATGCAAGGAGGTAGGGCACTGGAAGATTGATTGTCCAAAGGCTAAATGTAAGAAGAAGGAGCCAAAAACTGAGGCAAAGCTTGCACAGGTGGTCAGTACTCATGTCAGTACTTCACAGGCAGATGGATCAGATTCAGACTCATCGATATTTTCTTTCTCTGTTACTACTCCTACTGTTAGTTACTCAGGTAATTTTGAGTGAATTTTAGATACAGGAGATATCTATCATGTGTGCCTGAACAGGACCTAGTTTTCTAGCTTTGAGAAGCTAGTTAGATGTTACGCTGTCATGGATGATGATCATCTGAGTAACGTGGAAAGGATAGGTACATTCTATATCAAGATATTTGATGTGGTAATACGAGAATTGAAGGAAGTGAGGTATGTATCTCAACTCAAAAGAAATCTTATCTCAGTTAGTGCTTTGAAAACATTGGGTCTTGTGGTGTCTATACGAGATGGTGTTCTCAAAATGACCGAAAGCTCAATGGTGGTTATGAAGGACGTTCGCCGGAATAATCTCTACTATTTGAAGGGTAGTACAGTTACAGATTAGGTGGAGACTTCTATTTTTTCAGATGATATTTGTACACAGGTCTGACAGATGAGGCTCGGACATGGAGGAGAAAAGTCTTTGCAGGCTCCAGCAAAGAAGGGATCATTGGAAGGTGCATCTACCTGCAATATGAAATTGGGTGAACACGGCGTTCTGGACAAGAAGAAGGTGAAATTCAGCACCATTACTCACCACCTGAAGGCCTTCTTGATTGTATTCACGTGAGTATTTGGGGACCTGCCAAGACTGCATCACTTGTAGGTCATAAGTACTTTGTCTCTTTTATTGACAATTTATCTAGGTATTATTGGATATATCCCATCAGACAAAGGTGTGAAGCCCTAGGTATGCTGGTGAAGTAGAAGAATATGATGGAGAAACAGACTAGTAAGAAGATCAAGGAGCTATAAATTGGTAATGTTGAAAGATACATGAACCAATTCCTACAATTTAGTCAGAACATTAGTATTGGTACTCACCTCACAAATAGAATACATGAGTTGGCTAAAGAGATAAACTGTTCCTTACTGGAGAAGGCTCGGTGTTAGTTGTCTAATGCACAATTAGACAAATCATTTTGGGCTGAGGCGATTGTATATACTAGCCATCTTATAAATAGATTGTCATCGACTGTGATAGGAGGTAAAACTCCTCTGAAAGTTTGGTCTAGAAAAGCTGCTCAAAATTATGATTTGCTGCGGGTATTTGAAAGTCCGGCCTACTTTAGTGCCAAAGATGGCACGGTGAATCCGCGAGCAAAGAAGTTTGTGTTTTTTAGAGTTAAAAGAAATATGAAAGGTTACAGGTTGTAGGACCCTGAAAACAAGAAGATTGTGTTAAGTCAGCATGTCACATTTGATGAGACTTCATTGTTGAAGTCTACCATCTCTCAGTAGGTGGAGGGGACGAAGACCAAGGATGTATCGCAGCGGGTAAAGGTTGATACTACTCCACCACCTCCAGTTGGTTCAGTATCAGTGAGGACTTCACTAGATGTGACACCGAGTGAAGATCAAGTTAGCCAGTTATGATGTTGAATAATTGAAGATATTGATGAGAATGTCAAATTATTTGCAGGTATAGGAACCAAGGTAAAACCACAAAAGTGAGTGAAGAAGCATGAATATCAAGTTAGAAACTGCAACAAGTTGAAGGCCGTTGTTCTCCATGACGGTAGTAAGGAGGTTCATATGACTTAGCCAGGTCGGTTCACTGCTGAAGATTCAGTCACAAGTGCTTGAGCTTGATGGATCTTATTTTAATGAACTACGATTGTCTTGATCCTTGGGCAAGGTACATAGGCAGCCGTAAAGGCGCAGCCATTTGGTGATGCAGCCAGTTTGAAGCTATTTGGGTTCTCGGGAAGCTGATTAGGACTTCACGTAGAGGTGAAGAGTTGGACTTCCCGTAGAGGTGAAGTGTTATGATCTCGATGAACATTTAATCTTCTGGTGTGAAGATAGTTGAGTTTCCATAAGAGGGGTGTGCATCCAGTTTGCTGAAGCCGATGATGGTGTTTGGTGTGCTCTACTCAAATTTGGTTGGATCGTCTTGAAGACATATGGACTTGAATGAGCCAGTCAGTTGGAGAGTCAGTGTTGGCTCAGATGGGTTCTTCTTGAGGTCATTTGGAATAAAGTTCCATTAAGTTGCTGAGTAAGAGACACGTTCGTTAGTCAGCTCATTTGGTATTTCTCTTCGGTGGAGTGATGGGAAGGCATGCATGGTGCATTCCGTTTGGATAGCTGAGCTGAAGTTGAAATCTTACAATTGATATTGGAGTTTGGAGAGTGTTGCCTGAGGGGACGACAAACTCAATTTAGATTTGATGTGATCAGTGAAAATCAATTGTATGTGTGCTGGCGATTCATTTTGAAGGAACCAGTTTCGTCTATTAGCCAAGGCGAGATCGTGTGTCAATTTCGCTGAGATCGTATGTCGATTTCGCCAAGATCGTGTGTCGATTTCATTCGAAGCGCTCAAGCCGAGATAGTGTGTTGAGTTTTCGAGATCGTGTGTCAATTTCGCCAGGTATTTGTTAGAGTTCAGCCCATATTTGAGAAATCTTCATCGAGGTGGAGAATTATAGGGGGAGAGGGTATAATCTTATTGAAAGAGTTTGTTAAACTCTGTTGAAGATTAGACAAAGATTGATGCAATCAATGGTATTGAATACGAGAGCGTGTCAGTCGTATCAAAGTTAGATTACACAAGAGGAACCAAGCTAGTCGACTAGGCCAATGACCTAGTCGACTAATGTGACAAACAGAGAGTTGGAAGTTTCTGTTTCATTATAGACTAGTCAACTAATCTATGTATTAGTCGACTAATTAAGGTTATAAGTCAACTAATTGATGTTATAAGTCGACTAACTCTGTTGCGTGGCTTGTTTCTAAATCAGATAAAGAATCTGTTTCTGATCCGATTTTGATGTTTTTGGTTTCCTTTTCTTCGTAGATTCTTTGACTATATAAGGAGGGGGTAGTGTCTCTAAAACTTGTAACATGTAATTGATTAAATTCAATTAGAACTCTCTCCCCTTGCCCCGAGGATGTAGGCAAATTGCCGAACCTCGTTAAATATTGTGTTGGCTTGCTTTCTCTCTTATTTCTCTGTTCTTGTCGGTAGGTACTTCTCCACTGCATCTATCTGTATTGGTGGATTCCTCATTTGTTGTTGTCTCGCACGCAACAGGGAGGCACGCGCTTGCGAGGTGCGGCTCTCTAACGTCCGACAAGTGGGAATAACTCGGGCATGAATGTCGACAAGGAGGTGAATGAGTTTCTTCAAATTCCTTCTGAAAAAATGTCATGAATTCAATCGAATTGTTTCATCAAATTTTTTTAAATTTTAGAGCCATGAAAGTCTACCCTGAGATAATGAATCCATGGTTACATTTGATTTAGAGATCAATTTGAGTATTTATATCCTGGTTATTTTAATATCTTCCTCAAATTATGTGAATATTGTTGGATAATTAGGGTTTCAAGGTATATGTAGATGTGTTGTTTCTTTTGTGATGCTTGGGATAGTAGCAGGACTCCACAAGTCATGAATTAAACTTAGGGGTGGATACACATCTTTTCTCAAAAGTTAAAATGCCCATGTTATTTGTGATTTTGTTGATTTTTGTAGAGAATTTGGTGTTCTGTGCTTCTATTAGTTAATTTGATTCATTAACCTATTAGTGATAGTTGGAGGTTGGTTGTGATTAGAAATTATACTTGTAAATTTTAGTAGATTATAGATTGGTATTGATAGATAACTTCTAACAAATAAAGAATTCTAATTCATCTAAACTTAGTTGCCCACTGCAAGATTTTGTTGTTACAACATAACTTAATTGATGAGTCAAGGAAAGAAGTCACCTTACAAAAGAAGAAGAGGTTTAAATTTGCACATAGCCATATTGCAGTCTTGAAGTGTTTGATAGATACCGTTTAATGTGGAAATGCTAATTTACAAAATTACTATCCAAGAAAATACTCAAAGAAAATCATTTTTGTTCTCGGTTGTTAGAATAAAGGGAATATACACAATTGTATAAATTATCATGAGTTTATACTTATAATAAAAGTTATGATACTCTTATTATAGCAGTAAAACTAGTATATATTTGGAAATTATTAGACCATCAAAGACAAATTATTTAACCCCAAGAGCTGGATGGAAAGTGATTCAACTTCTATGCACTCTTCCTTTCTCTTAAAGGCCTGAGATATTTGATAGACATTCTGGAGGATACTTCTTCATTTTAACATGTCATAGTGGAAAAGAATACATTTTACACATTAAGAAATATGAAAACATAGTGCCTCTTGGGACCGCCAAGTAGGGAGTTGTAGTTGGATATTAGTCCTTTGAATTAATCTCAAGCCACGAACATCGACAATTACTTTTAGTAATTGATTCCCTGAGGTTAACTCTTGGCTATTTTGAGTACATGTGGAAATAATTGTACAAGACATCAATTCATTATATATTCTTTTTTAGAGTTTCACTTCTAGTAGAAAGTTTCCTAGCCATTACATGACAAATCTGACCCCTTATTTGGAATGGTTTAATTCAAAACCTACTTCTTATCATCTGTTTTTGGTACTTCACAAAGGTTAGCTATACATGAAAAACATCTCAATTGATCACCTGAACTATGAATCACGCATATAAATTATTTGTAAATCTTATTACCCTAAGTCCTCCTAAAGCGTAGCACATGGTATTGTACTTCGTAAGTAATTGAATGATATATCCAGACATTATTATTTAATGATTTCTGAAAGTGATATGCAAGTATAGTTCAACAAATATAACGATGCAATTGAAGTATAAAAATAATTATCATGAAAATATTTGACAATTAAATTATTTAGTGCGTCCATAATTGAAATGGAGAGAATATATGTAAGCCTCTAGCTGTACGGATATTAATGGATATATGGGTACCACAACTAGCGGGTGGCCTGAGGGTTATACTGATTTGTGGTCGAGTAGTTCTATAACTATAATCATAAGTATAGTCCTCTCAAAGGTATTGGAGTTGGATATCAATGTTGGAGACAGGAGCAAAATATTACTGGCTCTAGTAGAGATGTCCATGGAGACTGAACTCATTTAATTATCAAATACATTACTAGTGTCTACTCGACTACGTGATATCTCAATAGCAGAACCTGCATAGATGTGGTTCTCAAAACTAACTTGACCAAGTACAAGTAAAGAGAACTAAAAGACATTGGAAACCGTAGGATAATCTTTATTTAAAGAAATTGTAAATACTAAAGAATTCTCACTGAAATGCTTGCACCTTTAGTCCCGTTTTGCAATAGACTAACCAACACCAGGACTTGGAAAATAAATGCTTGATATTCTTCTTAAGCAGACAAATAACCTATTGTTTTCTATATAAATATTGTTGGGTTCCCTTTTAACCTTCTTTTAAGGAATTCTTAGCTAATTGTGATAAGCTATATTTCTTGTGGTTTCCTAAAAGGGGATGTCTAGATTAAGACACGTTTCTTAAATTTATCTTCAATTTCTTTATTTCTATCCATTGAGCTGTGTAGGCATTCTTTGCTTTACCTTGACAAATGCAGAATCTTGACCATTATTGGGTCGTTAAGAATCAAAATCTAGAGAAATAGATTTAAATACTTTAAGAAACTCAAATAGGAAAGTTCGATAATAAAGTAACAATTTCTATAATGTAAAGTAGGTGATGGGCTTAAGTGTGGACTTAGAGGACAATTATAATTTTTGTTAAGCATGTTAAGACTTCAAACATAGGTTGGTAGTTCAGTCAACTCCATTAACCAAATATTGAATGTAGGAAATTAGAATTTATAATAACTACAAGACATAACCATATAACAAAAGTATAAGTATTGAGAATGTAACAAATTGTTTGATGTATTGTTGAATGATTGACATAGATGTGGATGATATGTATGTTTGAATATGTGTACGGAAATAGAAATTTATACGAACTTGATTGTGTGTGATATATTAGTGATATAAGTAATATGATCGAAAAGACTAGATAGAGATAACGTGAATGAGAACTTAATCTATACAGAAGAGATGAATATATCACTACAGTGTTAACTGGTAACTTATATATGCATTTATATACATAGTGAATCATATGCAATTCTTTGATGAAATTGATAAGCTAGAAAGCAAAAATTATAATAGTTGGTTGATATTTCGTAATGTTGATAAATTGATTATTATCTAAGTGTATGTATATATATGTCTATCGCATTCGTGAATATTGGAGGAAGGGACCGGGCGGGAGCCAGTAGGAGGGGGAAGACGGTGTTATCATTATATAATATAATTATATAACGGAGGAAGGGACCGGGTGGGAGCCGGTAGGAGGGGAAAGATGGTGTTACCATTATATCATATATTTACATATCATAGAAAGGGGCGAGCGAGAGCCAGTAGGAGGGGAAAGGTGGTATTATTTTGTTGCGACACACATACACTCTCTCACTCTTATATCACAAAGGAAGGGGTCGGGTGGGAGCCCGTAGAAGGGGGAGATTGCGTGATTATCATATATTTATACAACTGAGGAAGGGGTCGGGCAGGATCCGATAGGAGGAGGAATACGAAGAATCTCACATTTCATTTGTGATTGCATATACATATGAATGATGTATGATGTGTAATTCACTAAGTACGGTATGCTAATGCTATAAAGTAGGATATGATTATATGTTATATAAGTACATTTATGATATATGAATTACCTGGATGGATAAACTATATTTATGAGAGTGTGATTGTGATTGACACCCTGTGCATGATATATGAGATACGTATATATTACGTACTGTAATACATAAGAAGAATCTGATAATAAACAAAAAATAGTTGAGATAATATTTTACCAAACTCATAAAAACCTAAGAAAGATAAAGAGAATCAATGACCAAAAGTCAGACTATTCCGAAGATTTCAAAGACTATTGTCTTGATTGTTATATCATGAGTTATATTGACTTTCTGTTTCTTTTATTCATCCATGTTGCTCTTATTACTTGATATGCTTCTTATTGATTATGTTTATCATCACTTGATTTTCTTTCGACTCTACCACTGAGCTGTCGAGCTCACTCCCTCCCAGTTCATGTTTTTTAGGTCATGACGAGATGAAGGCCAAGTTTAAGGCCTTGGACATTTTGTTGGGTTTTTGTTGAAAGAAGAAGTACTGAAATTATAATTATGTGTCACTTGTAAAGTTTCTTGTTGTATATGTTCGCGGCTTATTTACTGTGTAACTGTACCATCAGTTAGACTATGATGATTTTGATGATGAGTTAGATTTATAGATAACTTTGTTTGGACTGTAGATACCGAGAGGGGTACTCTCGAGCCGTTGTTATTGTATATCCATATAAGTAGGAAATGTCAAGCTGAAATTAACTGCGATTGTGAGAAACTATATGATGGTTTGAATTGGTGACATAATTTTATTTGATGATAAGTAGGTTGTTCTTAGTTGAAATTGTATATATTTTATATCTTGTGTAATTGGGCAGAGTAGTATATACAGAGGAGATGCTACCCAAAATTTCAAGAATCTAATATGATTCGGATAAGCTACTGATTAAGATGAAGGTTTATATTAATCGAGGATATTAGTAACTGGGACTGTTACACTAGAACACCCAGATATAGATGCAGCCAGAAAGCGAGCCCGGAATCAAAGAATCTCTCGACATCTGAGTCCACGACAAGTTGATCCAAAGATGGAGCGAGGAGGCTAAGCTCTAGCTTTATAACCGATCAGCACTTTCAACTGCCAAAGTTTCTGAATCTCCTCTCTCCTCCTACAGTGCGAGTTTATGAGAAAATTCTTAACTCCAACCTTTCCACTATTATTCTGGAGTAAGCGAATCGGTTTAACATATCAGGCATTTCCAGAACAAGATGGTAATCTACTCCCGTAACGATCCGCTCATGTGCCTAACATTTTCATCCAGCCTGAAAGGTATAGCTTCGGATAGGTTCTACTCCCTACCGTCGCATTCTCTCCGCAACTTCGAGGAAGTGACCGAGGTATTTCTTACACAATACGCTCCCGCCGAGAAGTCAAGAAGAACAATCATCACCTTCTCTCTGTCAAAATAAGGTAAGACAACAGTCTCAAGTCTTATATTGGTTACTTCCAGAGCCAGCTCAACCTTGCACTCCTCGGAGTGGAAGAATACTGTTCCTTCCACAAAAGTAAGGGAGACATGACTGACCATTGCAGAAGTCTTCGGTAGTACGTAAGAACTTGTTCTCCATGACTTCCTCAAAGATACATTTTTACACCCGGAGCAGCAGCCGGTGCAAGACAACTAAGTGTTCTATCTCCTACCCAACCGCAACATGCAATCTCAGTACAAAGTGATTGAGAGACTTGTTTCCTCCAACAAAGACATGAGAGTACCTCCACCACTAACACCCTTTGTATTTCAATTTGATTCCATGTATTTTAAACATCAAATAAAATCATCTTTTCGCTCCTAATCATTTTAGCTTACTCTGATGTTGGGATTACCCCCTCTCAAAGTCCTGCTAAGTTCACTGCTCCGCTGATGGGTCTCACCCCCACTCGAAAATGACTGCGAACCTAACTCCGTCAAAGGGTCTCACCCCCACTCGGAATCCAATGCTTGCACACTGCGCTGATGGGTCTCACCCGTACTCGGAGGTGGCAATGCAAGCACCAACCGAAGGGCTCCCTCTCAATTAGCCTACGGACAGTCGAAACTCTCCGTTGTGGGAGTGTCCCCCACTCAGAATCCCTACCTCGCTAATTAGAGTGTCCCCTATCAGTCCTTGACGCTTGTACGACCCGAAGTAGGAGTGCCCCACTCGGAGGCGGCAACACAAGCACCAGCCTACAGGCTGCATCTCGATTAGCCTACAGGGAGTCAAAATCCTCCGTTGCGGGAGTGTCCCCTACTCGGAGTTCCTTCTTCATTGATGAGAGTGTCCACCATCAGTCCCTGACACTTGTGCATCTCGAAGTGAGAGCGTTCCTCATTCGGAGGAGGCAACGCAAGCACCAGCTTGCGGGCTCCCTTTCGATTAGTCTACGGGCAGTCGAAACTCCCTGTTGTGGGAGTGCCTTCCACTCGGACCCCCTGCTCTGTTGTAGGGATTTCTCCCTCTCATAACCCTACCAAATTTGTAGGTACTATGATGGGATTGCCCTCATTTGGAGATAACAACCCACCCAGTGATGCCGGAGACAGAAAATTAATGTCCCGGAGAAGCACATTCCAAAAATCAATGGTAAATGCAAGCCAGGTAAAACCCAAACATAGCTCAATTTTATTCCAATAATGTATTACATCTAACGAATATTACAAGATTGACCATTACATTTCTGTGTTTATATTCTTGAAGAGAAATACAACAAATCCGAATTCAAATCATCAATCCACTCCAGATACTTGTATGTTCCGTTGTGGGAGTGTCCCCCACTTAGAGATGTTAACACAAGCACCAGCCTACGGACTACCTCTCGATTAGCTCACAGGCAATCGAAACCTCTATTGTGGGAGTGTCCCCCACTCAGGGTCCCTACTCTGCTCTTGGGATTTTTCCTAAGCCCTACCAAGTTTACCACTCCGTTGATGATAATACCCTCACTTGGAGATGGCTGTGAACCCAACTCTGTTGTTGGGATCTCCTCTACTCCGAGGCCAAAAGTTTGCATGTACCGCTGATGAGATCTCCCTCACTCAGAAACAACAGCGTAAACTTTTTGAACCACTCCGTTGCCAACCAGCTATATCGGACGTAAAGATCAGCACTCCAAAGAGGCACGTTTCACACCAATCCCAAAAGCCAATGGTAAAATAAACAAGACAAAATCTTAACATTAAGCATTTCCATTGTGAAATATTTTCATTCCAAACACCATTCCATTATATTCGTTTGATTACATCTAACAAGAGTAATATAATAAGTTCCATTGCATCTCTGGGTTTATAACTCTTTGAAAAAGAAATACAGCAGATTTGAAAAAGAAATATAGCAGATCCAGGTCTAAACACTCCAGTCCTGTCACCATTAATAGGCCCCCAATGCTGAAGCAACAAAGATTTGCTCGTCAGAGAATGCCTCCTGGAAGACGCCATCCTACTGCTCACGCCATTATCCAGAGATCCTGGCTTCGTGAAGAGAATACTAAGAAGCCAGGGTCAGAGATGATGTCTCAACTTGAAACACCTCTTCCTTTCCACTCCCCATTACTCCAAGACAGCCATACCGATGCCACAGTCCTCTCTCATTGCTAGAAGGACTAGGACTCTCAGGAAGCCCTCCAAAAGAGCAGCAGGTGATGTTTGACGAGATGAGCTTCGGTAAGACATGCAAGACAGTGATGAAATCATGTCTACACCCCAGTACTGCTCAGGAGAAGTGCCACTACCAAACGGAGAGACTCCAGATCACTAGCAGAAAGACTCCAGGCATTGAAGGAAAAAGCCAGTATCTCTCCCCTTGAATTAACTGAAGCCACACCCATTCTCCCTGTGCTTTCCCCTGAAGGTGGCACCCTGCCACGACTGCTAATACGCCATAATAGTCCCTTCATGATGATAATGTGACACACCTCCCAGACTCCTCAGAAGAGAGAATGTGGACCACCATCTTCTCATCCTTCTCCCTCTCCTTCTACTTCCTCTATCTCATGAAGATAAAAGAAGATGACAAGGCGGTGCGGTAAGGAAAGAGATTAGGGTTTTAAAGCAAGGTTTTTTAAGAAGACAAAGAAGATGACTTCCTCCCATGGGTCTTCCCCTATTTATAGATGGACAGGAAGTCAAACCGCCTCTAATTCAAAATTTTGATCCCTAAAACTTGGCCTACGATCTCGAAGTTTTCGATCTATAGTAAAGACAGAAGATCAACTGTCATCGTCAAACCATAAAACCCTACCATCCCAGTCATAATGACACCATGATTCGAAGAGATGCAGGGCTCAACCTTTTAGGAGATCCAACAGCCCGATGTGACAATTATCAGCCAGCTGTACAACAAACAATTAATTTCAGAAGATATGTAGTGATCTGAAAAGATTCACTGCATAAGCTTCATGATAAGTTTTGAAGCACTCACAATCCGAGTATCTTCGCTTCTTCGACCTCTCTCACAAACTCTGACAAGTGGTGAAGCAGAGGCATCTGTAATAGTCAAAATTTAACCCTCGACGGGATGATGACTGTAATGCCCCGACCTCACGGGTACAAAAATGCTACTATGACGCATGTACGCAGGGCAAATATACCCTCACATACGTACTGTAACCCCCGGTCCTAGATGTACGTGCCGTAGTATCAGTACTCTATACAGTGTACATATTTGATTTAATCTTTCTGGCAGTCTAGCTGAACTGATTTCAGCTTCGGATATTATTTCCTAATATTATATATTTTTCAGAATTTTGTAGAATTTTTCTAGTTTATTTTGAAAATTTTCCGAATTCAGTGTCGGCCGATACCGATAGCCAACTTTAAGATTTTTAATTAACAAACGGGGTTAAATTTTTGGAATTATATTTTATATTATTCTTCAGGATTATATTTTCTGTTTTACTGCATCTTGGAGATTTTTCTGAATTAGTCAAAAATCTGGCCAATCCAGTGTCAACCAGTATCACCGGTCGATTCTAAGATTTTTAATTTACAAATCAGACTGAATTTTCTGAATCCAATTTCACATTATTCCTCTGGGTAATATTTTTTATTTTACAGATATTTTCAGAAATTGTTCAGAACTAGTTAAATTTCTACTCAATTAAATAATATTAAAAAATTCTTTTCTTTCTTTCTTTTCTTCTTCTCCTCCAATATTTTTCTTTTCCTTCATCCCCAAACCAGCCAATGTTCCACCGACTTAACCCATCGCCATATTTCTCTCTCCCTTTTATCTGTCCATCTTAATCTCTTCCTCTCTCTCTCCCCCTTACTCTCAGATTCTCACCCCTCTCAAATCTCTTTATATTTCTCCCTCTCTCACTTAATCACTTTCTCCCTCTTTTTTTTTTACCACTTTCTCACCCTCACTCTCTCCTCCTCTCTATAACCCTCCCTGCTCACCTCAACATCGCCGGCCAGGGCTCGCCGTGACGGCCCAGGTGGTCGCCGCCATTGCGGCCACCTCCTTCTCTTCCCTCTTTCTTTCTTGCTTTTCTTGCTTTTCTCTCTCTCCTCCTTCCACTCCTCCTCTGAACGACTACACAATCCATTATCGCGTCGCCTCCGGCCAAGCCAGACCACTACCGCGGCTAGCACCCCTTCTTCTTCTTCTTTTCTCTCTCCTTTTTCTCTTTCTTATTTTCTTTCTTTCTCTCTCTCTTCCCCCTCTTGCACCTGATAGTTGGCGGCGCGCTAGCCGCCATCGCCGCTAGTAGGTCACTGCTCTCACGCCGCTGGCCTGGCACGCGCAACCCGCTACCACCGCAGTCGCCTCCTCTGTCGACCCTCTCTTCTTCCTCCCTTGATTTCTCTCTCTTTCTCTCTCTTAATGGTTTCAAAACCCATTAATCCACACCCATTAACTCAAACCCAAACCCGTTTACCCGATCACTTATACAATTGGGTCAGATTATTGGATATGAACCCGACCAAATAGCCACTTGAACTCGATCCATTATGAAAGGTACTTTTACATAAACCCCCTGAATATTTAGAATATCTACAATTTAGACCTTATTATTATATATTTAACCCATTTGTTATGATTTTAGTATTCGGGCGATATCTTAAGCATCCGGGGTCCGATTTGGATGATTCTCAAACTATTACGATCGTAGAAAAATGAGCTGCATCTCTTAACAATTATGAGAGTGTTTTTCTTTTATAAATTATATTTTATCATATTGAATGAAATTAATTGATTGCTTTATTTAATAAAATATGATTATCGATAAATCACTGTAAATATTATTTAATAAATTGTAATTATTGTTAAGTCACATTAATTAAAATATGCATGATTGCTCTTTAACCGTGTCCAATAAAATAATAATTCATTTTGTTTCTTGATTTAATATAAAATACAGGTGAATTGTCTATATATATTGATTAATTATAAGATATTGATAAAAAATCTAGATTTATAAATAAATTGATAATTTAAATATGCTAATGTAGATAATTGTATTTAATTACTTTGTAATATTGATCATGTTAATAATATTAAAATCGTTATAACAAAATAGTAAAATATTGACATATATCCATGTTAACTTTATCACTTTGACAATGTCACCGCTATACGGATATTCTATTACACTGGACCACTATTATTTCATTTACTTGTATCATAGTGACACAAATATACTATTACACCTTGACACTATTATTTCATGTACCTGATTTATTATTGCATGAACATTCTAGTACACTAAACATTGATTTCATGTACTTGTATAATCATTATACAGATACTTTGTTATACTGGACTCTTTTATTTTATGTTATTGTATCACTGTTGCACAGACACTTCTCAGTATATGACATGACTGTTTCCTATATCACTGTTATTGATATGGCATTCATGTTTCATGGATTCACACGTATGCATGTCCTGATTGTTCATGTATTCCTATTACAAAGATTACTATTACTTGAATATTCATGTATTACTGTTACATGAATATTTTCTGAATACAGTACATGGTTATTTTTGTATCGCTGTATTAATAAGAAACTCTTGTTACCTTAATATACTGTCTATTGATATTCGATGTGTGGAACTAAGTGCCACGTGAAAGCTACCACGGGGCCACCTCTAGAGTCCCACATTTCTTGTTTCCCGTTATCCTGTTTAGTGATAAAAAAATTGCTCATGTCTTATTATCTTGTTACAAGCTACATGCACTATTATTGTTCATGATTTATTGTGTAATTCATTTATGATAAATATTACATGGGGTCCTGACAGTTGAGTAGATCTCTGGTGGATGTTATAGATCCATATTAGTCTCACTGCAGTCGACGTGGTAGTGCTGGCTACCGTATGTTATAGTTCATTGAGCTCCCATTTCCCGTTACTTATTTCGCGTTAGTGAACTGGCCCTGGTCTCAGCAGCCAGTGGTCTGTTTCAGGCCATGATCTTAGGTATGCACAGGATACACCCACCTGATTAGAACTCCTCAACCATTAAGTTTTCAATTAACATAATAAAATAATATAATAATAGTGATGTCAGGAACGCTTGTTATTTAGCCACTCTCTCGTTCAGATAATGGTATCCGTATCCATGTTCGGATGGATTCGGGTGGAATACAGACTCCCATATGAACTGTCAGTGATATGGGACACTAAAAGAGATTGATTAAAATAGCAAGTGATACTGATTGTTATTATTGTATAATATTGTTCCCCGCCTGCATGATATTCTGTTTAATATCTTGTCTGTGTATATTATAATAAACATTTTGATTATCATATTATTATAACACTCTACACTTCATGTATTTTATGTAGACATTCTGTTCTTATATAATCACAAATACTATAGCGTGATTATTTCTATTTATTTCATGTGTCTTCTGTTTATTTCATGTGTAAATGTTCATATTTATTATCACTATACTGTCATGTTACTAGTACTATTAGTGTAAATAGTAAATATAAACTAATTAATACTTGACACCTGTCAACAATACAAATTGAATTCAATAGTATATAATCAAGTCATGTATCTTAACTCATATTACATATTAAAGACATGTTAATAGTTATAAATGCTTTAATGCTAATATAATAATATAATGTAAGTTTATATATATGTAAACACTTCCTGATTTATATTGTATTGTTCTAATCATATATAGTTTGATACTGAGAGGTAACACCATTATAACATGCTAGACATTGATAATATTTTAACGCAGACAAAATATATATACCGATTGTTAGTATAATTATAATGTATCACTGTCATTTAATCATGTATGATATGTTATCGTGATTGTAATATTATTATTATATACTAATATTCCTTCCTTCATTTTACCGCTCACTAGGTGACTTGCTGATAACTCTGAGATTGCATGCCCAAGTTAGAAATCTGAGATATCGTAGTACTTGATATTTTACGGGACACAAATAGGAGACTTGACGCTTTTATTATTCATATATATCTTTATTATTCTATTTTTATTTCCTAATTTATCATTGTTTCATTATCTATCATGATCATTGATCTCTTTTGCAGGTATTCTTGTACTTATTAAATGCTGAAATTATTGTGTCTACTGTGTTTATTCCCTATACTGAGGCTTAGAGCATATACGTAGGGTATTTTCTTGCGTATATGCGATGCTGCATGTCCCCGCTATTATATATTTTGGAAAACGGGGCATCACACGTACGCTAAGCATCAGTATGGGTAGGAACTAGAGTAAGGAAGTACAGTGGTAATATATATTCAAACAATATAATACAAGTACACTGTTATCACAGAGCGTGATCAAATTTTACATGAATATTACATCACCAGAAGGAGCAAAAATATGGTTTACAAAAAGATATATAAGTACAAAACTGGTGGATGCTCACGAGCAACTAGAAGAAATCTCGAGAGCCAGTCCAAAGAGGGCTGGAAGAAAAGAACTACAAATGACCTATAATTGATCCACCACACTTTTGCTGCGCAAAAAAGCTCCACGGGAGGGGTCTACTATCTCCAAGCTCCGGGATCCGAACATTCAGGTCCAAGGGTTGTTAAAAAAATAACCCAGCGACTAAAATGAAGTCAAGTGGCGTGCACAAGTAATTACACGTGTATTGATAAATCTGAATCAGAAAGCATGTATTGAAAATCATGTTGTGGCATACACACACAAGCATGCAATGAGACATCAAGCAATATGTTAAATGTAAATGTAGGCAAAACCAGTTATACAAGCTCAGTTGATCGATTCATGAGATTAATACGTCGAGGGGATAATCCAAATAAGAAAACCCTCACATATATATACTTTATACCTAATTAATTATCAATTCTGCATTCTATCATCGTATTTTCCTACTCGGTTATGAATAAAATACTGCTTAATAACTCATATTTTGGTCTCTTTTGCAGATTACAAGAGTATAAGGCAAAGTTGAAATAAGAGCTTAATTAAACACATTTTGAGTAATTAATCAGGATTTCTTAGAGGCCAAGGCAAAGAGCTTTTAGAACACATTAGATTCCCATATTGAAGCCGTATCGGAAGAAATACGGATGCAAATTACGCAAAATAAAGTAATACAGAAGCATCTCGAAGCAATACGCAGAACCAGGCAAAAGATCAGGGGATCTCTCCCTAATCTTGCCGTGAAAACGCGAATTTTGTCGCGTTTCTGTGGCAAAACCAGGGGGCGAGCCCCTGAATTTCGACGCGTAGCTTCGTCTCATCATCCAACACCTTCTTTTGCCTATGAATACAACATGTATGAGCCAGAATGCGAGGGAGGATAGCAGAATTAGGGTTTCTTCTCTTTTAGTCTAGCTTAGTGTAGGATTTTCTTCTTCTTTTGTATTTTTATTTTCTTTATAGATCTATAATTAGATTATTGAGTGACTCAGGAGAAAGAGAGAGAGAGAGAGAGAGAGAGAGAGAGAGAGACTTTGTAATAGAGAGTGACAATCTATGAAAAATTCCTTTGTTCTCTTCCTTGTTTCTTCTTTGATTTCTTCCAAGATACTTAGCTAGTTTTCTCTCATAGTGATTAGTTACTAACCACTAATCATCTAACTCCTTGATTGATAATCCACATGAATCTAATAACCTCTACAAGACCTTACTCTTGTAAGAGCCATTGATAGCTCATGATGATGGGCTTTAACTTCTAACTTGCTAGAAAGCTAACTTGATTACTTGCTTTACTTCATGCTTGCCTCTAACCGATTTTGATGGATTAATTATATGGTGCACCTTATTAATCAAGCTTTGATGTGGAGAACAATCTTATGGACCATCCTTGAAAAGTTCTTAGAGACAAGTCTAGTGATGACCAAGAATCCATTGTTAGGCAACTATCACTCTAGAGGTCAGTATGCTTAGTGGAGTAATTAGTAGTTAGTCACAATGAGTTTTTTTGCCCTTCTTATTTTGTTTTAAAAACCATTTCCAAAATCACTTTATCATATTTTTATCTTTGTTTTCACCTTCTCCTTCTCCTTCTTGTTTTCTTTTTCTTTCCTTTTGATTCTTTTGAAACTTAGAAGAACTCATTAACATTAATGTGACACATCGTTAATGCTTCTATCACGCCCCGTCCCTATAAGTTCGACTTGTATATCCACTTTGCTATAACGAAAATATCAAGGAAGCCAAAGCACCATAGCACTTTCACTGACTTTCCAAATACATAAATTTTCATGTGTGGTTCCCCTCCGATCAGATTTTGGCATCGTTACTGTGGATGGAAACGATTTGAATTCATGTTTTTATTAACATTCTTTTCTCAATTTCTGAATGCAGGTCAATTTTTGTATAAACTGAACATTGCAGAAAGTAGAACAATCATGTAGCTCCTTGCTCTCGAAAGCAGGGAGCCTGCTTCCATTATCTTGCCGCACATACCCAAGGAAAGTCGCAAAAATGTGGCACAACTAGGGTTTCAGAACCCTAAATTTTACAGGGGACTCTAAGTTGCAATCATATGTGTAATTCTGCTGTTAGTTTTTTGTTTTGATTGTCTGTACACTGTAATAATGAAACAACAAAATCAGTAATTGAATGTGTTAAAAACCGATTTAGACATTTGCATTGTACGCATGTGTCGATTTAAATTCCATTTTACTGTATGAAGCATACATATGACATTGCATATAACATAGGACAAATACGTGGGTGATATACTAGCTTAAGTGTTTAATTCTTGTCTCTTTTTACACTTGCATGAACCAGACTTAAGGGCATAACCCAATACAACATAAGGTGGGGAAGTCATTACCCTCCCTTGGCCCAAAAATCATCTCCCCACTCACACAACCCAAGCCTAAATGTAATGCCCCGTCCCATCGGGTATGAAAATGATACTGCAACGTATATATGCAGATTAAAATACCCTTAAGTATGCATTCTAATCCAAAACCCGATGTCGTAGGTTCAAATCCTACAGAGCGTGATTCTGTTCTTGTTATGTTATGTCGAATCATAATAAAATAACTTAACAAAGTGGAAAAGATTCATAGATATGTCTGTAATTAGAAGGAAGAACTGCCATAAAAATCTTCCTCGTGTATTATCTGTAGCAGAGTGTGCAGAGTATATTTCCGCCGGAATACCAAATCGGAAAGAGAGAGCAGTCGTCACCTTCAAGCTCTAAGTCAAGAAGTCAAGCAGCTAAGACCTCATCTACCGCATCAACGGAAAAAAGACTGACATTTGTAAGAGCATAACAGTCAATTAGGAATCAGAGTACGGAAGTACAGTAGTGCTATACATTCCAACATTACAGTTTAAGTACATTGCTATCACAAAATGTGATCCAATATTATAGAAATATTACATCACCATTAGATACAAAATATGATTTACTGGAGTTTACACAGGTCAAAGTGGTAGATGTTCCTGATCGAGCCAAACATGCACAGAAAATACAAATTTTTAGAGAAGTTCCAGGTCCTCACCACCATAGCAAGTGGCTATGCAAGTCGTGATCCACAGGGAGGGACAAAGATGAAAGCAATTAAGTAAGTTTCTTCTTTTAGTTTATCAAAACTAGTTAATACTTATTTTCTCAGTTTTATAAAAAGAAAATAAAAATGTTAAGTTAAGTTAAAAAGGAGATGGTAGAAGAAGAGATGGTGGTGGTGTTGTTGTTTTATTTACGAAAGAAAAGAGAACAAATAAAGAAGAGTATTGGTGCAAAAATCAGCTTTCTCTAGAGTGATGTCCCTCTGCCTTCGAGTATGAAGGTATTATAGGGAAGAACAAGATAGGGGATAAGAGTACAGGGATAGGGGGAGCAAACGCTCCCCCTAATTCAAATACCCAGCCGCAAAAACGCGGGTTTAGCCGTGTAGGTTTGGGGCGCTTGTCCATCCATGTGTCCTCTATTCCTTTATCCTCTTGAATTTTGAATTTCTGCTCTGAAATTGATGATACATCCTTTTATCCTCAGTTCAACCAATTGGGTCTTTAAAAAAATCAGTTTTTGCTTGAATTTTAATTGGTATTTATCTCATCTAATATATTCGATCTTTAGATAATATGGTTTCTATTAACTCTAGATTTGAATCGATCTCCTTTATTTTGAATTTTTAGATTTAATTGAATAAATCTGTCAATCTCTCTTTTCTTCTTTAATTCTCGGATTTTTAATTTACAAATGAAGTGAAATTTTTAGAAACTGCTTTCACATTATTTCTTAGAATCTCATTTTCTATGTTAATATAATTTTAGGGATTTTTTTTGAATTTATCAAAATTCGTCCGGACTTGGAGTCGCCGGTGTCGGCGGTTGATTCTAAGATTTTTAATTTGAAAACATGATTGAATTTCTTGAATCTGATTTCACCATGTACCTTAAGATAATATTTTTATTTTTGAAAATTTTTGAGAATCTTTTAGGAACTGTTAAATTTTGACCGAATAAAATATTATTTGGGTTTTCTGGATCTGAGAGTTTTGGATATTTTCCGTCTTTCTTTTCCTCTCTTTTTCCTTTTTTTCCTTTTTCCCCCACCACATCTTATTCTTTTTCTTTCTTTTTTCTTTTTCCTTTTTTCTCCACCATACAACTCCCCCCAAAATATCTCCTCCTTTTATTTCCTTCTTTCTTCTTTCTTTTTCTTTTCTTTCTTCTTCTCCTGGCCAGCGACGACAACACCCGTCTCCTCCTCCCAAAATCTCTCTTTCTTTTTAATCACCCTCACTTTAACACACACGCACACTCTCATTTTATCTCTATCTAATCTCTTACTTAATCACTATCTCTCCCTCTCTCCTCTAAGGGATCCGCGGCTTCCACCACTAGCCCAGATCGCCAGCGACAACTTCGACGACACCCCAGGCCGGCAGCAGCTCCTATCTCTAGCCACAAACCCAACTTTCCCTCCTCCTCTCTCAACTCCACCTCCAAGATTCACATCTTCACCTTCTTCTTCATCATCATCACTGTTGACACTCTAAAAAGACAAAACTCTCACATTTATCTTCAACCGGTCTGAAAGACGTCTAACTTATTGACATTTATAAAAAGATAAGTTGAGAATAAGCTGACGACCAAGGACAGGACAACGACTTGGACTTTACTGATCCAGCGAAGCAGACAATAAGCCAAAGTTATCTTTAAAGAGATCCAAGTAGATGCTAAGTTAGCTCAACACTTAGCCTTACATGAGCCCAAGGGGATAGCCTTTGGCCTCGCTTTAGAGCTAACTTACAGCTTCACACAAAGCTTTCTTGATAGCTTTGCTATGAGGCTAATCATTAGCTTCGCTTGAAGCTCCCCACTGAGCCCCGCCGGAGGCTGATCCAGGAGTTTCGCGCTAGAAGCTTTACCCCTAGCTTCGTCGGGCTGAATCTTAACTTCGCACCAAGCCTTGAAGGTAATTTCTCCCGAGGCTATGAGCTAAGTCTTACCTTCGCAGGGGACTATGAAGGTAACTTCGCTGAAGCTCTAAGCTAAAACTTAACTTCGTATGACTTAGCTCTGCAACGAGCTTTACCAGGTCATCAATTGACCGTTTTACATGGGGATTAATGGGTGAACCCCACTAATTTAGCGGGATTAATGCCACTTTAAGTGAGCAGTTACACTCGCCCACTTCGTCTCACATTAAGCGAAGACAATTAAGCCACAACGGCAGGATGGCGTTCGCACGAACCCTCTTGCTTCACTGGAAGCTTGCAAGGAGCTTCGCGGTAAGGTCATTTGCAGCCTCGCACGAAGTAAAAGACTGATTCAGCCTTGCTGAATTCAAGGGGGCGGTTACACTCCATTTTTGCTATAAATAGTTCCTTGCTAAACTAAGGAACGGACACACGCAGAGGGAGAGACATGCATGGATAAAGAAAAAAAAGAGAGGGCTAACGGGCTGGAGAAAAGAGAAACTCAACTAGAAATTCTAAAGAGTGTTCCCATATTCTCCTACTTCCAAATATTCTATTCCCAGAACCAAGCGAGAAGGGAATCCAATTCGAAAACAGCTTGATCGTCTGATCGATTACAACGTCAAAGGGATAAAGTGATCGCGCGCTGATCAGATTCCTACCGGCATACTTCCCCAGAAATCTCAGAGGAAATCTACCTGTAATTTTACTTTAATTACTTATAATTTCGCTCCTCTACCCTTTTTGTAAGTTTTCCTACGAATCAATTTTCAATGAAAAACAAGATGGCAACTCCGCTAGGGAACAGGGTCTTCTTCCGCAATAAGGAGATCATGTCGCAATGCAACAGTCAGAGTCCTGAGCCCGTCGTCGTCAAAAACTTGGTCATTCATTTTGACAGAGAAAAATTCGAAGAACTACTCTCTAGGGGTAGCCCAGTGCTTCACGTGCGGAAGCACGGGAAGATTTTTATGTCCAATACTTCAGTGGCTACATAACGAAATCAGCCTTAACCGGGTAAGCAACTGACGAACCTTGTTCCAGCTCCTCTCAGCCTCATCCGAGGCTAAAAGCGCCTCACGCGAGGCTAGACAGGTTCCCTGCGAACCTAAAACTTCGCTTTCCAATCAGGTGTGGAGGGCGAAGCAGAAAGCTCCGTGCGAGGTTCCCGCACAACTTCGCCTATCACGTGTAGACAAAGGCAAAATGCCTATCCAGTTTGGCAGCATTGCCAAGACTATTAGTCGCGAGGCTAAGCTGGTGTCTCTGTCCTCGCCAAATCTGGGAGCAGTGACCCTTAGCGTCAACCTCGCTCTCACGAGCGAAGTTACTAATGGCGTGGCTAAGCAGCACCAGTACCTAAAGGTACTAACAAAGTTCTCAGCCGCAATGCTGGAACTGAAGCACTCAGCAGTGCTAGCCATCTTCGCTACAAGGCCAAGAACAAAGCACCACAACGTGCTAAAAGTGAAGTCACCATAACTTCGCTCCCAAAATCATCCAATGCTAAACTCGCACCCACGGTGGAGCTACCCATCTAACTTCGCCAAGCGAAGTTAATGTGCCTGATAAGGTGATTCTCAAATCATTTAAAAAGAAAAGCTTCAAGGCTAGAGGTCTTCAGCCTGATCCATCTCTTCCAGTATCCAAGCAAGATCGTGTGAGCTTGGCTAACACTGATCTGAGAGAGTTTCCAACTAACAAGCGGAAATTAGAACTACTCCATACTTCTCCCTCTTGTTGTGAACAAGTCGGATGTTTGTTGGTAACGGTCCATTCAGTCCATTGCCGACTAGGACCAGTACCCACCACTCTTTCAGTCCGACCGTCGGTTTTCGACCGACTATCAGTTCAAGCTCCTATCAAGCATCACAGAAACCTACCAGATCTACCCTTTGCATCTGTCAATGTGATAGGAAGGGGACGTGAACTGCTCAGGGGCAGTGTCACGCTCCGCTTCTCAAAATACGCTGAAGCGGAGACGCGACGAGAGTCGGCAACGCATATATGCAAGAAAAATACCTCAGTATACGCGCTAAGCCTTAAGTAACCCAAAATAAGCTATAAATCTAAATTGTAATAAATCATGATTACTACAATATAACATATAAGCATCCACACATAATATTATATGAATCAAGAACTAGAATAATGAATGAATCTGATATATCGAGAATAAGAAAATAACAGAAGGACAAGGGAGATGAGAAAACCATAATCAAATAGAGAGAAGCTCCAGCTCCTGGTGAAGCATACGGTCTCATTGAACACCTGGCAATAGAAACAAAGCGTCCAATATCTGGACGTACAAATTCAGGATCGTCAGAAAGCGACCTGGTGAGTGTGTGTGTAAAGAGGACTGCTCGTGCATATAAAAAATGTGCACAGAATAATAATAAGATAAACTGTAGACAGAAGATAACTAAATAACATGATAAACAGCTGAACTGAAGGATAACTGAATAACAACATGTATGTGAGAAAGAAGGCAACTATTACAACTATAAACAAACAACTGATGTCAAGACGTGTAACCTAGCATATGTCACTAGTCTGGTTGGTTATTATTAACCTAACTAATGTAGTACTTAGCTGTGTCACATACCACAACCGTTTTCCCACATATTAAACAAAGTTATCGTTGTTATAATTGCCTGCCAATGTAGTGCATGTGTTTTGGAAGGGTACCGTGCATACCCGGTACCACGGTCTAACACCCCTGGCGCTGAATCAGGACAAGCCACAAGGCTCTAATATCTGAAGACCACAGCCCCACACGAAAAGACAACTAGTGTGGCGCCGTAATCCGGGCATAGCCCTGACAATTGACAACTGAATAGGTAGCAAGTACTACCTTGGTTCCCCATAGTTGGAACCCACAACTCGATACCATAATAAGTCATTCCAAAATACATGACATGCATCATCAGGCAATTACCCCTGTTCTCCGGGTTATGGTGTCTTTTATTAATAAGCAATCAATGTGATTTAATATGTAATAGTAACTGATATCTCCAACAACTAGTGATATCAATAACAGCTGATAATCTGACAACTGACAATTGATATCTGACAACTGAGTAACTGACAACTAATATCTGACATCTGAAATAAGATACTGGAGATATAGCCACTAACACAATGGTGGCACAAACAACTAGTAACTGGTACAGATATCTACCAACTCCTATAAACTCTGAACACATCATATGATCACCAACAAATAATCTCACCAATAACTAATAAAGTGATCACTGCTACTTGATAACTCTGAAGTACAAGATCACCAATATCGAATAGATCACTATCACAATAGCTCAATCTCTATTAACTAAAGCAATCAATAACTAATATGAAGCACATGGTATATCCTCGAGATCAACAAGTCAACACATACCAAAATCATAACGAAGTAAGTGAATTATCCTCAAACAACATATTGTTTAGAATATCTACTTCTGATACTCAACATCAACAACATATCATCTAAATAAATTTCAAATATCCACAACTATAAATCCAGCTACGTCAATTTCATCTTAATGCAGATCAGGCTTCGTTATAAAGAACGTAAATCCAAGATCAAATCTAACTCAAGATCAATCCAAATCACGGTCCAACTTTCCTCAAAACTAAGACTGAATCTAACATAATAAATAACTAAATAAAAACTAGGAAAAATAGTAATATCCTGGTGACAAAACATCGAGTCTCGAAATATCTAACATCAACTACATCTGATCTATTATTTGTGGTATCTCTAAACCATTTCATATCGATATAGAAACGTCACATCTATTGTCCACAATATCCAAAAGTGTTCCGGTCGGAAATAATCACCAAATAGATGAATATCAAATCTGATAACTAATACAAATTATATCAACCTCAAGATCGAGCTGAGTCAAGTCACAGTCTAAGGTACATCAAAACTAGGCCTAAGCCAACAACGCCAAACTACCAACAAATGAAATGATACTGATACAATCTCCTATCAACTACGTAAATAAAGTGAACAATTATGGATGTCTCATGAAGTGGTACAAGTAATCAAACTGGTAAAATATAACAGAAAGTCACATGAAATGATAAGTGTAACATGTAAACGCATACCGACAACGGTAAATAAGGAAATGCACAAGAACGAACACTCACATGAAATGACGTGGTTTCAGAATCGAATCGCCGTCTGGTCTTCACTACACGAACCGGTACTGATCTACGGATCATCCCATGGATCGATCTTCGGATCGCCTGTGTATCGGGTCCACAACGAGCACGAATCCGGATCGGGTCCGGGTCTCCTGTAGCTGGGTTCGGATCTCACCAAACGGATCCGAAACACTGCAACATGCAACCAAACACATGAACTCAGACAAACATACCCTCGTACACGTATACACTTCACAATATACACGCATACACAAACGTGTACACCCACATATATATGTATACAAGTATACACATACACCAACATACATGCATACTTAATTAAATACCAACACACATTAATATAAATACATACATACACATGCATGCATACCCACACTTAAATACCTATATACAAGTATATGCATACACACACACACACACAAATATAGCAAGACATATACTATGCATATACACTATATATATACACATACATACATACCAACATACATACATTAAAACACATACACAAACCCACGCGCACACACTTGCATGCATGCATATATATTTACCAACATACCCCTACACATTTAATTAAACTTTCACATTATTACACTTTTACCATCACACAAATAAATATAGCACTAACCTCGGGGCGATTTGCTGTGCGCCGACGGAGGCTCTGGCGGAGGCGTCAGGGGCCGCGGAGGGTGTCGTTGGATAGAGAATATCACCATGAAGGGTGTGGGTGCATTCGCGCTCGCCGACAGTGATCAACGGTGACCCACGGAGAGACAGAAAACGGCTCGGAGTAAGATGCTTCAAGGCCAAAGGGGGGGATTTGGCTTGCCTTTGTTGTTGCCGTAAGCTACACTTGAAAAGAGACATCCCAATGAAAACAAGGTACACACCCAAATCCAAATTATTACCAAGCAATTTGAAATCATCACATTGTGATGAATACGTTTCTGCGTGTGTCTGGGCGCTGCAGAGGCTCGGCCAAGGATCTTGGCGTAGCCTAGATGGGGTCTGGCCTGGGGAGGAGGAAGGCGCTCGGAAAGGTGGGAATCTGGCTATTGGAGTTGCTGTGTTGCCGTGGAGGAAATTGGCTAGGTCAAGGGCTATGGGGGTGCCGGTGCGATGCTCGGCCAGGGGCAGCCATGCTCGGCGGAGAGGAGGATGGCTAGAGGAGATCCGGGCTGTGGAAGTGCTCGCGGATGCGCTGGAGTGAAGGGGATGGTGGCGGCGGCCTGTTGTACAAGGAGTAAGGTAATTTAGATTAGGGTTAGGGTTATTATTAAATGGTTAATTATATAGGGTTTTGGATATTAAGTAGTGGGTAAAGGGTTAACGGGTAGGGGTATAGGTATGAATATAGGGTAATTGGTAGAGAAATAGGAATGGATATGGGGAAAAGACAAGGGAAGAAGAGAGAAAGAAATAAGAATAATATTAATAATAACATATGTGTGTGTGTATCAATAATACTAATTATAACACTAAATAATAATTACTACAAAACAATAATAATAATTAACATTAACAAAAATCAATAATCATAATATTCACATTAACTAATATTAATAATGGTAAATAATAACAACAACGAAATTAACAATAATATAATAAACACTAATAATAATAATTAACAATAAACATAGTAATAACTAAAATAATATTAATAATATTAATAATAATATCTCTACTAATATTAATAAGAAATAATAATAATCATAATGAAATAATAATAGCAATTAATAATAAGAATAATAATAGAAATAATAGTGATAAGTAATTAAAAAATATAGATATGAATTAATGATAATAATATATAAAGCCAAATTACCATTTACTATATTAAAAATAATTTATTTATTTAATAATGCAATAAGTCAGAAAACAAGTTAATAATTAACAATAAAATAATCGGTAAATCAAAATAAATACTTTATAAAAATAAAAATACAGTATTACCAACTAGAGATATTACAGGCAGACGAGGGCGACATGATGTTAATTCCCCTTCGTTCAGTTCTCTAGACCCAGACTATAGCCCTGGCTTAGGCCAAGTCTTGGTAGGAGAGGAAGGTGTGTTCTGAATCACCAGATCTAGGGTGGCAGTACCCTACAACTATGAGCAGCCATCCTCTTCGACTGGAGTAATATCACCAGAACCATTGAAAAATTTATTCCAATGGTCAGATGATGAAGGAGAAGCTAGTGGGTATGCTTCTTCAGCAACGGTCACCTCGGTGTGAACGGGTAGAGTGTCAGTGCATATGGCCGATAACGGTAATGATAACCTCCGCCGACGGATGGAAGCTCAAGAGCAGACCTCCAAGGCCCAGCAAGAAGCCTTGGATGACATCCAACAAATTCTCGCTCAACTCCTCACCAATCGAAATAACAATGATGCTGGAAGCAATCACAATAAGGAGGAGCATAATGATGATGAGCAACCTAAGACTGAGAAGTCAAAAGAAACCTCTTCCATCGATGCTGAAGTTCTTAAGGGCATCTAAGCTCAGATCGCATCCCTAACTCAGAGGGATGAATTGAAGAAGGCAGCATGACTCGTCCTTATCCACTTGAATGGGACTCAATGCCATATCCTCCAAAGTTTAAACCATATACGTTACATACGTACGATGGTAAAAGCTCGCCAAACCAGCATATCTATTACTTCCGTTTCAGCCCGGTAACGTTAAAGATAACGATACTATTATGGCTAGACTATTTATTGGTACTCTCAAAGGAGTGGTCTTCGACTAGTTCAGAAGCCTTCCACCAGGCTCTATCAATTCCTGAATCGACTTGGAGACTCGGTTCCTTTCTCATTTTTCGAGGATGATACTGAGGTGACCATGGATAAACTCCTCTCCACTGTGCAGAGGAAAGGAGAATTCGTCCGTGATTACATTGAGTGATTCAGAAACTTATCTCTGATGTATTCAGTAGGGATGCCGTTACCAATGTTGTTGCAGACGTGTAGCATAACTTTTTGGACCAAGTGGAGATTCGTATGGGAGCTGTCAAGGCTCATACCTGAAAATAATTAGTCGAACAAGCTGAGATAGCCGAGAAGTCGGCTAAAAAGTTTGAACCATCTACCCCCAAAGATAAATGGGGTATGAACAGTAAAGGGCGTGGCGAGATGACACAATCTTCCCAAGCCAAAGGGAAGGAGACTATGTCCGTTGAGTTGTCAGGAGATGCTCCTCCGACGAACAAAAGAGCGACGTCAATAATCAGGAGTTTAAGTTTCCTCCGAAACAGTACTCCTTCAAAGATGAGCAGGTGGTCACAATATTCCAACTACTCCAGAAAGGGAATAAGTTGAAGCTGCTAAAGGCTCGATACCTTAATGAAGTTGGACGCATAAACGATCCCAATTATTGTCTTTTTCATAGGATGGTTCATCATCCTACTAACAAATGCTTTGTCCTCAAAGACAAAATTCAGGCTTTGGTCGGGGTTCTAACTTTAAAGTCAGAACAAAAGAAAGTCACAGCGAACATGGTCTCTTGAATTCGGTACTATGCCAAAGGTCACAGTCCCTGATGGATCTTTTCCAATCCCTAAAGCACGGCTGGAGATAAATGATCCTTCAGCTAGACAACAAAAGACGAAAGGTCTCATTCCCTTGACATTGAAGACTGGGGAAATCATGTGGGTGCACCCAAACTTCGCCCGAGACGAACAATGAGATTCTAAGAAATCCAAGTCAAAGGGGAGATCCTACAACGTTATCTCTGTCTTGCCGGATGATGACAATGTAACAATAGCTTCTCTTAGCGATCCTGAAAACGAGAGGCATGCTTTCATGACACAGTCTAATGTACCCCAGCCGAAGGACACTCGGTCGGGAAAATCGTACTTGAAACAGTATGACAAAACTACTGACGAGATATAACAGCAAACGACGTCAGTAGAAGTATCCATTCCAGTTTCAGTCCCGACTTCAGGAAAGGAAAAACAGAAAGAAATCTGATTTGACCGCGTCTTGAAGAAACCTTCAGGCTCCGGACTTAACATTCCTTTCCGCGTCAACATATTGGCCCAGCTGGCTAATATCCCAGCTCGTATCACCATACACGAGATGCTTCACCTCTCGAAAGAGACAAGAGAAGCACTTAGGGATGCACTGGCTAATTCAGAATCATTTCTGATACATATGCCAGAAACCCCTAGAGATGATACTCAACCCATGTGTTCTGAATGTCATCATGTATAGTCGAAGGTGTTCACTATCACGTTCACAGCTGAGGGCATGTTCCTCAAAGACAACAAACACGATCGACCTTTATATTATACTGGATATATCGGTTCGCCGTGTATTGAAAGGATACAGGTTGATTCAGGATCCGCACTCAGCATTATTCCCAAAAGGCTCCTCTACTTCCTT
Source organism: Agave tequilana (assembly GCA_038442645.1). NCBI lineage: Eukaryota > Viridiplantae > Streptophyta > Magnoliopsida > Asparagales > Asparagaceae > Agave > Agave tequilana. The sequence goes on from JAVJIF010004437.1 coordinate 153,876, forward strand.
GGGATACCGCTTTATCGGTTGTCTGCAACGACTACTACGATATAGGGTTTTAATGCGGGGAGTAGTCACCCACTCGAAAAAATTCGACTCCATTGTCGAATCGGAGTTCTGAAGTCAGAAGTGACGTGTTACGTCATTGACGCTGACATGTCATACAACTTGTTGCTATGACGACCTTGGATCCATACTAACTGGATCGTTCCTTCTACTCTGCACCGATGCTTCAAGTACGAGGAAGAAGATGCAACGGTTCGAACGGTGTTTGCTGAAAAATAACCGTTCAAAGGAGTAAAAAATTACTTTACTGAGCTCTCCCATATCAGGAAGATAGTAAAACATCAAAACAACCGTTGCCTGATGATGACGACAGTGGCAACGAGGCAGATTCTGAGTCTGAAAGAGACACGCCAACTACTTTGGCTTGTAAACCAATTGTAGCATTTTCAATGATCCTCAATGTAATAATCCCTCTAAGGATGATGATGAATGGGTGATTAATGATAATATTATCTTTGATTATCCTGCGAGTATCGAATTGCTTGAATCTGTCGTCAATAGCTCTCTACTCATGCCTTTGCACAAATCAAGCATGACAAGCACATCTGTGGAGTATGTGGAAGGGTCCGTCTTCGTGGTCCCTCCATCTAAAAGGAGTCAATCACCGATAGTATTTGGTAGGGCCCACTTGCGAAGGTCTGCTCTTACAGATTCAAATTCAGACTCAGAACCCCTCAATTTTTTCATTATGCACGATCAACACAGCATATGATGAGAAAAATGGGATACAACCTGCAGCGTAGGAGTGTCCTGAATTTCAAAAAAGGACGACGTGGTTTTCTAAGTAATTTCGTGCCGAAAGGGAAACGATAAATTACTATGATAAAACACACAAGGGGTTGGGATATGTTACACCTCCACCTCCTACATCATTTCAATCCGAAGACAATAAACCGATCCCGTCACGCTCTGCCTCTTCATCCGAGTGGGAGTCAGATGTTAGTATGGGAATGCTTTTCAACAATCTCTCCGTTAATATGAATTCGATCAGTCAATTGGAGCATGGGGAGGCTATTGAAACATTTGATGCTGAACTCTGGGCTCAAAAACTAGATTTTCAGTGAAAAAAGCGATTCGAACAACGCGAACTGCCTACTGAGGACAAAGTGGTTCAGGTTAATTTGGGTAGTCAAGATCACCCTAAACTCATATCTATAAGTGAGAGTCTATCACTTACGGAGAGAGAAGAATTGATAGCACTCGTACGAGAGTATCTCGATGTATTTGCATAGAATTACAAAGATATGCCCGAACTTGATCCGCAAGTAGCCATGCATCAATTGAACATTAAGCCTGACATCATGCCAGTGAAGCAACAACATCGATGATTTCGCCCGGATATTATGGGAGCCACTGAAGCTGAAGTTCATAAACTCATCGCATGTGGTTTCATACGGGAAGAGCAACACCCTGATTGGGTTGCCAACATTGTCCCCGTTCTTAAAAAGAATGGAAAAATCTGAGTCTGTATTGATTACCGTGATCTCAATGCAGGTTGTCCTAAAGATGAGTTCCCATTCCCATCATTGACGTCATAATTGACAATACCTGCGGCTTTGAGAGAATGTATTTCATGGATGGCTTCTCAGGGTACAATCAAATCAAGATGTGCCCAGAGGATGAGAAGCATACTTCATTCCGGATACCGTTAGAGTATACTGCTATACTGTGATGTCCTTCGGATTAAAGAACGCGGGAGCAACTTATCAACGTGCAATGAGTACAATTTTCCGCGATCACCTCCGAAAGACAGTAGAATGCTATATCGACGATATTGTTGTCAAAAGTCGCGATAAGAATGATCACCTTCGTGACCTAAGAATAATGTTCGATGAGCCCATCAGCCGAAAATGAATCCAACAAAATCCTTCTTGGGGGTTTCAGGTGGCAAGTTCCTGGGATTTACTGTTACATCAAAAGGAATTCATCTTGACCCAGACAAGGTCAAAGCTATTCAGAGCATGCATCCACCTAAGAATCTCAAAGAGCTTAGGGGTCTACAAGGTAGGTTGCCTATATCAGAAGATTCATCGCAAATCTCTCAGGCCGTTGTCAACCATTCACCCGGCTTATGAAAAAGGATGTTTCTTTTGTATGGGATAAAGCCTGTCAAGAAGCTTTCGAGGATATCAAAAGATACCTCACTAAACCTCCAGTCTTAGTGGCTCCTACGTCAGGAAAACCATTCCTGTTTTATGTGAAAGCTATAGACTATTCTCTTGGTGCTCTGCTTACTCAAAAGAATGTTGACGGCCACGAACAAGCCATTTACTATCTGAGCAGGACTTTTGATAGGGGCTGAATCTCGTTATAACCCTATTGAGAAGGAATGTTTAGCTCTTATTTTTGCTATTCAAAAGACGCAACATTACTTGGTTGGACAAACCATACATGTCATTTCCAGAGTTAATCCTCTGCGTCTTCTCATGACGAAACTAGGATCACTGAATTTAAGATTAGCTAAGTGGGTCATCCTCTTGTCTCAATATAACATGCTCTTCGTCCCTTAGAAGGCAGTTAAAGGTCAGGCGCTTGCATATTTCCTAACCGCTCATCCAGTTCCGGATAGCTCAACACGTCTACAGAGACAAATACCGACTACCCGTTGCAACAATCCACTACACAATACCTCAAACGCCCACAAGTATACAAATATTCACACAACCACAAATACATGAACTCGCCCAAATACAAAACAACGGCGCTCGCACAGCAAGTCAAGGTACTCACCTAAAAATACTCGAACACGGCTACGGTTACGGGGAATGTCGAAGGTGTTAGCACGTAATGCGTGAAAAAGAGAGAAAGAAGAGAGAAAGTGAAGGAGACAGAAAGAGAGAGAAAGAAAGTTAGAGAGAGATGAGACAGAGAGAGATGAGAGATATAGAGTGAATTAAAGAGAGAGGAGAGATATAGAGTGAATTAAAGAGAGAGGAAGTCATGGCCTAGGTGGGGGGAGGAGGTCATGGCCTAGGTGGGGCCGGGCCTGGGGGCTCACGACCAAGTGGTCGACCGGCCTGGGGTGGCGCGCTGGCTGCGCCACCGGCCAAGGAGGACCAGCCGACCAAGCTTGGGGAGGATAAGGGAGGTGTCGGGGTGGTATTGGGGGTGTGATTTAATGGAGATGTATGGGATTTGGGCGAAGATGGTGGAAATTGGGAAATTGCATGGTGGAGGAGTTGATTTGGGTGGTGATTATGGTGGATGTGGTGGTTGTGATGAAGTGGGAGGAGGTGGAGGAAGAAGAGGGTGTTGATGAAGTTGTATAGTGGTGGAGATGGAAGAAGTAGGGGCAGAGGAGGAGATGGAGGGAAAAAAAAAGTGGGGGGAGTGGCCGCCGGAGTTAGCTTACTGCTGGTGGGGGTCATTGTCCAGAGATCGAAGGTAAGGAGTCGACCTACTTTGAGAGAGAGGGAGAGGGTGATTGAGAGAGAGAAGGAATTGGAAGAGAGAATTTGTAGATAGAGGGAGAGAGATTTAGAGAGAGCGGAGGAGTGGCTGCCGCCAGCCTAAGAGAGAGAGAGGGAAAAGGAAAATGGGGAAGAAAAGAAAGAAGGGGAAGAAAGAAGAAGTGTGTGGAAGTTAGGAGAAAAGAAAGCAAAGAAAAGAAAAGAAAAGGAAAAAGAAAAAGGAAAAGAAAAAGAGAAATAGAAGGAAAAAGGAAAGGAAAAGGAAAAGGAAAAAGAAAGAAAAAGAAAAGAGAAGAGAAAATACTTGGACCAAATTCCAGACTCCGAGAAAAATACAAATATTATTTTATTTGGTTATTTTTTGACTAATTAAGAAAAATCTTCAAAAATGGACAATATTACCCTGAGAAACATTGTCAAATCAGATTCAAGAAATTCAACTCGTTTGTAAATTAAAAATCCTGTAATCGATCGGCAATATCGGTCGACGCCAAATTTAGGAGATTTTATAAAATAAATCAGAAAATTTTTAGGAAATTGTAAAATACCCAAAATATTAAAAATTAATATCTGACACTGAAACATGTCCAATCTAACTACCGAGATAGTTAAATCTAAAATGAAAACAAATACGAGGGAAAATAAGAAAATACGAGCAAAAAATCGGGACATGTATCTGGGTACGTAATCCGGGAACGGGGTGTTACAATGACACAAGTCCAAACTACCGAGTGTATTCCCCGAGAAATCCACAACTCCAAGAGTCCATCCCGAGCCTCCGCCATGTCCAACCTTCTCGAGGTCACACTCCTCCGTCCCGAGGATCCTTCCATTCCTGAGCTACCCTCCGTCCCAAGGACATTCTCAGTCCAGAGCTGCTCTACATCACTCCGAGGTCTTTACCAACCCGAGGTCATTCTCATTCCAAAAGTTTCCAACTCCAAATTAGAAGTTCCAAACATTAGTCCATCGAGATCTCCGCCTACCGTTACGCTGCTCCATCCCCCCAACATTCATAACGTGTAACACCTATTTCAGCATGAAAATGGTGGATTCCCCGTCCTCAAATCCCAACCAACCAGCGCCATTAATCACAATCGTTACAACAAATCCAGCACATGCAGATCGTGCAGTTACAACATTCCATCAATTTCGCCTCCACGCCTGCATCTTTGTCAGGTATATATGATCTTTTTTCTTTAAAGAGAGGGGGATCACTTTCTTAATTCTCAGAGTACACACATACACCATTACACTAGAGTTCCCTGTGCTAGTCCATCCACCGCACTGAAGTCCCCCTGTTTCAGTCCACCATCACACTAGTAGTTCCCTGTTCTAGTCCACCCTTCTACCACACAGACAGTTTTCCTCTGCCAGTTCTTCCTACCATTCTATTTACTGATTCTCATGCCCGAGAGTCTTAGGCCGGTACCATACTGGTGCTCCTAAGTTGAAAGGTGTTCTTTTTCGTATGTGTTCTAACAAATATCACTCGGGAAGCACTTCATATGCTCGTGGTGGATCCAATCTACGGTAAGCATGTTTTTATCCACTACATATATGTATTCCAATTTCACAACTAAAATCAAGGAATGATCCCGTATAAATTTGAAAATACGAATATTCGAGTAGTAGAATCTTCAACTTGAGAAGACAATCAACCAAAGGGAAGTAGGGAACCAAGTCTTTTGTCTCTACATACAAGTACCACTATTCAAACTCACATTAACAATTGAGCCACGTCTCATTGCACCGGACCACCTTACCAAACATCCAAAACTCCACGTGGCAGGATCTTATTGGCAAAATTTGAAGAAAAATTTAATTAAAAAGAACACCCCCCATCTCGCCGCCCCCGCACTCAACGATAAAATCATAGGGAGAGAGTAGCACCAAATCTCCCTCCCCCATCTTCTCACCACTCCATGAGAAAACCGTAGCCCCAGAAAAATCCATGGCCAAAACGCTAATCTCGTCCCCCTCCTCATCCCTCTTCTCCTCCTCCCCGATCCCCTCTCTCTCCCGCCATGGCCGGCGCGGACTGGGGCTGGGGTCGGGATCCCCTCTCTACAGGCCGAGGAGGGTCGAGACGCGGGTCAGGATGAGCTTACACGAGATACCCCCGCTGGATTCGCTTGATTTGAGCTCTATCGTCTTGAGAGCTGAGGGGATTCTGTACACGATTGCTGATGCTGCGGTGGCCGCGGATACGGCGGCGGCGGTGTCGTCGGATGCTCCGGGGTCGGCGGTGCAGAAGAGCGGGGGCTGGTTTGGGTTTATATCCGACGCCATGGAAGTGGTTTTAAAGGTATTTTAGTGGTTCCCCCCCTTTTTTCTTATTAATAGTAACTTGGAATTTGATTTTTAGTGGATTATATATTTGTGGACAAATCATTTTGTTGTTGATTCTCATTAGTATTTGAAAAAAAAAAAAAAAAAAACAAGTGGTCCTGCAATTGAGCAATTCAATGGATTGTTCGGATGCAAAGAACTAAAATCGTGGAGTTGAAGAATTTATAGTTGAGTATAACCTTTAAATTTCACGATTTTACCAATGAAGGTACTTCTTTCTTTAACACCTAATTTTTTCTGCCACCAAATATCTGAGATGTTATATATTGTTTATTCAAGAAGAGATGGGAAAAAAGATGATGATAATTGAGATCATTCAGGGTCAGCCTTAGATTGTTAAAGAAAAATAAGAAAACTTTTTTTTCTTTTAAGAACTTATTGACGAGCTTTAGTTGATCATTTATCTGTCGGGTTAGAACTGTAGAAGTGTACTTTACTGCAGCACCTTGCTCTGTTGCTCGCAATTCCCATATTAGGTGGAATCTTGAAATGTCGGGAAGCAGTGACATACATAAATGATTTAATGGTTTTCTGATAGTCTTATCTCCTTGATATCTGGGTGCAGGTGCTAAAGGATGGGCTTACAGCTGTACATGTGCCCTATGCTTATGGTTTTGCAATCATCTTGCTCACTGTCATTGTTAAGGTGGCAACCCTCCCTTTGACGAAGAAGCAGGTAAATGATATCCTAATACAAAGAGCACCAATGCTAACAATTACTTCAAAAATTATCTGTGTATCCTTGTGCTGAGATTCCAAATTACTACTATAGATCGTTTATGGTATATGTTGGAACTTCACACTCTAAGAGTTTCAAGAAATTCTAGCTTGGTGAATTCAGAATGATGCATCCTCTTTTATTCTGTCTCATCCTATTGATCTGATGATGATCATTTGTATATATTGATATTTTAATCATGTTTTTTAGATATCTCTAATTACTAATTAGGGGGACAGAATTCTTCAAACGGAACAAATAAGATAATTCAAGAATTCACTCTCATTGTTTTTGCTTCTTTTATTTGTTTTCCTTTTAGGTTGAGTCAACATTGGCAATGCAAAATTTACAGCCCAAGATCAAGGCAATACAAGAGAGATACAAAGGCAATCAGGTTTATTCTCTGCCCTTATTCTCAGGTCAATGCGCAAGGCTACAAAGGAAACCTTTTTACTTATTTGTTGAAATTTGAGACTTACAAGGTTCTGATGAAATTTATATTTTCTTCTTCAGTTGAAAAAAGTTTTGCACAAGCATTGTTGATGTAATTATATTTTACAAGCAACAGTAACCTTTAATTACCTTAAAAGAAGAAGAAAACTTTTTTAACTTATGATTCTAACGACATAATAAACATACATGTGGTGATTATTATTCCCAGTCCTCATCAACACACACACACACACACACACACACACACATGGGAGAGGATGCATAACTAAGTTAGTTATGCCCACCTACAAAAATACATATTGTGAAATTAGAAGATCCATTTCGTTGATTTTAATATATATGTTTTGAAAGTTCTATAGACAAAAAAATATGTATTTCGAAGGTCATTTTCTCATGTTTTAAGTAGTGACAAAATGAATGGCAATATGCATGATTAAAGGGTCTTTAGATCATATGAATTTTTGTTTATAAACCTTTTAGAACATCTATATATTTAGTAGTCTTGTATTATAATTATATATAAAAGTTTGGCTTAAGTTGTAAGTTTTTATTTTTGTGCACTACTATTTTTGTTTGAGATCTTGTCCTTGTCTGGTATCAGAGCCATAATGTTTTCTAAGCTCGTTACTATAGAATTAATCATGTAGCATTAATACTATAGGATGTTAAATCTAGATATATTCTTTTTACTTCTAACTAATCTATGAAAGTGTAGCTTGTGAATCGTCACCCAAGTCGCGTAGAGTCTTTGATCCTTATTGAGCCGTGGATTGGTGTTAGGGTGTTTCACTCGTAAATCGTTGATAGACGAGCAAGCTATTACTCTAAAAGGTTATCAAGAAGTGAAAAGAAAAATGTGAGATTTAATTATCTTAAGATATTAATATTACTTGATTAAGTCTACCTACAAAACAATGCCAAGCCTACCACTCCATCATCCTTAAGAAAATTACTTGTAACACGAGTTAAAGGATTAGAAGGCTCAATTAACTGAGTTTCCTTATGAACTTGATCAATTGAATAAATGGTCAATTCCATATGTGCCTAATAGGGACATCTATAAAATTGGATATTTTAATCTTAAATCACTAAAGATGTCCCTATTAGGCATCATGGTTCAAAGTCTCGGTCTCGGCCGCCGACTCGGCCGGCACCGAGACGGATCGGTCTCGGCGACTCGGATCGGACTCGGGCGATACGCAAAAAACGCTACATAGAGAGCCAAAAAAATTATGAAAAAATCATGACAAATCATAAAAAAATGTAAACATCCAAATTCATGCATCACATATTCAAAACATATCACCTAACACTCAAAACATAACGTGAAAGCATAAATACAAGCGTCGTCGGTAGAAAAATATCAAAATACATGTATAATATAGTAAATTGCACAAAATAATTCATAAGTACCTGCTAATATAGTCATTTCCACATTGAATTACGAGGAGGCTCCAAATCATCATTATCATCTGGCCCGCGATAAGTATAGAAACCAGGCATATAGTTTCCATAAGGATAATGATATGTTTGTGGGTGAGATCCTGTAGGCTGAGATGATTGGCCAGAGGATCCACTATCAGAGTAATATGGCGGTAGGGGCTGTGCAATATCAGCTCCATGGTGATAATACCCAAAACCTCGATATTCAGTGCTGCTAGTAGAGTAATCACCAGTGCTAGAATAATCAGTGCCAGAATATTGGCCAGATGTCAAACCCAACCCCTGTAAATGGCCTTCAAGACTATGATGACCATGTGAGTAGTAATCATGTCCACTCGAATAATCATCGCTAGAACTGAATTCGACCAACCGATCCAAATGCCTACGCTGCTGTGAAATCCCCGCCCGGCCTCCATGATCTGTATCTTGTGTGGCATAATATTGTGAATCCCATGTTAAAGCATCATCTCGTTGGCTTCCACCAACACCATGAGTATCTTCAACATTACCACCATCACCACCATCACTGCCGCCATCACCCTCACCACCATCACCCTCACCACCATCATCGCCACCACCATCACCGCTGTCATCATCACCGCCATCACCATCATCACCGCCACTTTCGTCAGTATGACGAATACCTTCATCTAACCAACCTAAGTCATCTGGTGGTAACATCGGCTGTTCTCCCTCACGAATCCACTCATCCAAAATATCATCATCATTGAAAATATTGTTCAGATCAATTGGGTTGTAATAATCATCAGTGTCGCTTTTGCATGTCAAGTTTCTTACTCGCAACCGCATATTGTAATGCACATATACTAGTTTATGCAACTTTTTCATTGCCAACCGGTTGCGCAGTTTTGTATGAATTAGCGACCACGTGCTCCAATTTCTTTCACAACCCGATGAAGAACATGTTTGGCTTAAGACTTTGATGGCAATTTTCTGCAGATTGGGAGCTTCTTCGCCATAATTAATCCACCAATCAGCTGGAAGAGATTGTTGCACTGCTCTTCTAGTTAGTGAGCTTCCAAATTCTCCAACTCCATTCACAAATAATTTTATCTGTGAGAATACACATCACAAGTGTTAATATTTGCATAACATTATATCGATGAAATAAATAAATTATTATTACCTCATTAATAGCTCTTGCTTGTTTAGTCAAATCTGGCTCCAATCTTTTAATGACCTCCTTTAATCCATATCTCACTTCTGGATGTGTAGAAAAGTTTTTTGAATATTGGAGTGCTGGATTTAAAAAATATGCTGCAATAATGTAAGCAAACGATTGTTATGATATGACAGTTTCAATTTCTAGTCAACAAATATGATTTCTAGGCAAATGAATTACCAGCAGCATGCAAGTGTCTATGCAATTGTCCCTCCCATCTTCTATCAATGATGTCCCAGTACTTCTTCCAGTTCTTATTTGAGGCCTTTATAGCCAATTTTGCTCTATCCATAGCTTCATATATAATAGATAGTGTAGGTTTCTTGTCCTGGTCCACTATCTTCAAGACTCTAACAAGAGGATCCATAATGTTTTGGACCTCTCTTGCCTTCTTCCAAAACCGGTCAGTCAGAATGAGATTAGCAACCTTATCTCGCACACTTCTTCTACTCCTTTCCTTGTTGAATTCACGCCATTCTGTAGTCGTGCACATTCTTTTCAAATCTTGCTCATAGCGAATAAGGCTTTCAATAGAAATAAACTCGGTGGCAAACCGTGTTATACCTGGTCTCAACAAATCTCTATCTTTGGTGTATAGCTTCATTAAATTCACCACTTTGAGGCTATTGTAAATGAATGATGTGATCACCTTAGCATCATCCAATGTCTCCTTGACTGATTTCAAAGAGCCAATATCTTCAAGCATCAAATCAATGCAATGTGCTGCACAGGGAGACCAAAACAAATGTTTTCTCTTCTCCATCAACATGTGACCAGCTGCTTTGAAACTTGCCTCATTATCTGTGACAACCTGCACGATATTTTCTTCGCCAACTTCATCAACAACTTTATCCATTAGCGAGAATATATACTCAGCAGTCTTCGAGATATTAGTGGTATCAACAGAAGTATGGTAGATCATGCTTCTATCACAATAAATCATGAAATTAACAATAGGCTTTCTATTATGTGAACTCCATCCATCACACATGATCGTGCAACCATACTGCGGCCATTTTGTTTTTATTGAAGCAATATATACTCCAATTTCTTTCACTTCCTCCTCTAAATAGAGATTGCCAATCTGGTACCCTGTAGGGCCTTTTACACCTGGACCTGCCTCCGCAATAGTATTAATCATGGCTTGGTAGTAAGGACCACTATCAGCTGCATTGAATGGTATTGCATTGTAGTGAAAGAACTTCGCCACGGATTTCCCAACTTTTTTCATATTCTCAGTTGAGAACATGCTTTTGATTGATTTCTGTTTTGTTGGGAACATGTAAGGATCAATACCACGAGCTGGAATTTCAGCTTCTCTCATAGTCATACTCCGACGCAATCCACGGTTACTCCCTGATCCTGAAGGCTGTGAACTACTGCCACCAATATCAACTCCTTCTGCCGATCTCCAAGCCATTTCACGACTTTCTTTCATGGCTTGTTTCAGTTGTCTTCTTTCAACTCCTTCTAAACCACCAACTTCTTCAATTTCATTATCAGAATCTTCTTCGGTCACCTCATAGAAATCTTCCTCACTTAAAGATCTCATAAGTCGGTCTTTTTTAGATTTAATGGCCGCTCTTTCTTTACTACCTTCAGAAAGATGTCGTCTCATTATTTGAGATATCTCTTTTGATACTCGCAAGCATCCTTCCACCTGACCGGGTACATGTGCTATATGCTGCTTCAATCTAGTGATACCACCATGGACTTGTTTCCCACAATAATTGCACTTCACAAGTTTTCTACTTCCACCAACAGGGGTACCATGTTCCCATCCAATATCGCGTTGCTTTGGAGCCATACTGAAATTTAAAAAAAATTATCTGTTAAATTAAATTAAAACTAAAATTAACTAAATTAAAAAACATTAAATTAAACTCAATTAAATGAAACTACAATAAATTAAACTAAACTAGTTTATACTAGATTAAGCAACACTAACTTAATTACCTAACTTTAATAAAATAATTAAATTACCTAATTTAATTACAAAACTTTATTAAATTAAATAAACCTAAATTAAGTTAACTAAACTAATTTAAATTAAATTAAATTCAATTAAATGAAACTATATTAAATTAAGCTAAACTAATTTATACTAGATTAACCTACAATAACTTAATTACCTAACTTCAATAAAATTATTAAATTACCTAACTTAATTACAAAACTTTATTAGATTAATTAACCTAAATTAAGTTAAATTAACTTTACCTAAACTAACCTAAATTAAATGACATTAAATGCAAATTAATTAGAGAGAGAGAGGAACAGAGTGGGAGAGAGACGGAGACAGAGGAGAGAGAGAGGAACACAGTGGAGGAGAGAGAGAGAGAGAGACAGAGGGAGAGACAGAGAGAGACTGACAGGGAGAGGGAGAGATACAGAGAGAGAGAGAGAGTGCGACAGAGAGAGAGAGAGATACAGAGTGATAGAGAGAGAGAGAGAGTGCGACAGAGAGAGAGAGAGAGATACAGAGAGAGAGAGAGAGTGCGAGACAGAGAGAGAGAGAGATACAGAGAGAGATACAGAGTGAGAGAGAGAGAGATACAGAGAGAGAGAGAGAGTGCGACAGAGAGAGAGAGAGATACAGAGTGAGAGAGAGAGAGAGAGAGAGTGCGACAGAGAGAGAGAGAGAGAGATACAGAGTGAGAGAGAGTGCGACAGAGAGAGAGAGAGAGAGAGAGAGAGATACAGAGTGAGAGAGAGAGAGAGTGCGACAGAGAGAGAGAGAGAGAGATACAGAGTGAGAGAGAGTGCGACAGAGAGAGAGAGAGATACAGAGTGAGAGAGAGAGAGAGTGCGACAGAGAGAGAGAGAGAGAGAGAGAGAGTGCGACAGAGAGAGAGAGAGAGAGAGCGCGCGCGCGCCGCTGCAGGCCAGAGAGAGAGAGCGCGCGCCGCTGCGGCCTGCGGGGAGAGAGACAGAGAAAGAGAGGGAGAGAGAGGCACAGAGGGAGGGAGAGAGAGAGACTGAGAGGGAGAGAGGGGAGGAGTACCTGCGACGGCGACGGCGACGGCGACGGCGACGGCTACGGACGGCGAGGGCTGGAGGTCGTCGCGGGGGAGACGGCGAGCGAGAGAGAGAGAGAGAGAGATCAGATCTGATCTCTCTCTCTCTCCCCGAGCGGATTTAAAGGCGACGCAAGTCACGGGTCGCCGAGTCGACCCGGATCGGGTCCGACTCGGACCCGACTCGGGCGACTCGGCCGAGTCTATAACAACTCGGCCGAGTCGCCCGAGTCGGGTCCGAGTCGGACCCGATCCGGGTCGACTCGGCGATCCACGCGTGACTCGGGCCTCCGAGTCATCCCGGGGGCGGCCGAGTCGGATACGACTCGGCCGAGTCGTATCCGACTCGGCCGATCCTTTGAACACTGTTAGGCATAGACAACTTAAAAATCCAATTTTATAGATGTCCCTATTAGGCACATTTGGAATTGACCATTTATTCAATTGATCAAGATTGAAGGAAGCTTTCTTTAGGATGCTCTTACTCGTATTATGAGTAATTTTTCTTGAGAATGATGAGTGGTAGACTCAACCATTGTTTTATATTCTAGATTAATATCTTGGGATAATTGAATCTTACATTCTTCTCTTCACTTCTTGATAACCTCTTAGAGTAATCGCTTGTTCGTCTGTAATGATTTATGGGTGAAACACCCTAACGCCAATCCACGACTCAATCTGGATCAATGACTGTATGTGACTGGGATGACGATTCACAAGCTAGCACTTCCATAGATTAGTTAGAAGTAAAAAGAATAATCTAAGATTTAACATTCTATAGTATTAATGCTACATGATTAATTCTACAGTAACGAGCTTAGAAGCTAAACATCATGGCTCTGATATCAGATAGGGGCATGATCTTAAAACAAAAGAAGAAAGAATATTGCACAAAAATAAAAACTTATAGCTTTAAGCCAAACTTTTCATCCAAAGCATCTACTTTTATTGATATAAGAAATTTTACAAGAGGATACCAGAGAAGAGGGTTTTACAAGAGAAGTGTAAGGAGCGTGCTTCTCTCAGCTGGAGTGGCTTTCTTATATAGAGGGGGAAGGAATCTCTCTCGAGGTAAGCGCTTCTGTCATCAAAATAACATATTATTGTAGGCTTTTGAAAAGTGATTCCTTTCTGATAAGTTGTCGTGTCATAAGCTTTTGAGTCACCCTCTCTTTGCTAAAGAGATTTCCCGAGGCCCAATCATGCTGTTTGTCACTATAACTTTTATTAGAAGTTGCGCGCTGAGAATTATCACCTTAATGGTGGGTCCACTCTTGTCATGTGTTGGCTGGTTCCAGTCGGTCAGTTGAGTGTGTGCTCTTTGTCTTTTCCTTTGGCGTCGGTGCCCATCACCTTTTCATAAATAGTGTCGATGTTGACTTTCTCATTTGAGTCTTAGGCATTTTGTAGCCATGGTTCAAAGTCTCAGTGTCGGCCGCCGACTCGGCCAGCATCTAGACGGATCGGTCTCGGCGACTCGGATCGGACTCGGATGATACGCACAAAACGCTACATAGAACGCTAAAAAATTAAGAAAAAATTATGAAAAATTGTAAAAAATGTAGACATCAAAATTCATATATAATATATCAAAAACATATCATCTAGCACTCAAAATATAAAATGAAAGTATAAATACAAGCGTCGTCAGTAGAAAGATATCAAAATACATATATAATATAGTAAATTGCATAAAATAATTCATAAGTACCTGCTAATATAGTCATTTTCACATTGAATTACGAGGAGACACAAAATCATTATTATCATCATCCCCGCATAAGTATAGAAATCAGGTATATAGTTTTTATAACGATAATAATATGTTTGCGGGCGAGATCCTATAGGCTGAGATGATTGGCCAGAGGATACAACATCAGAGTAATATGGCGGTAGGGGTTATACAATATCAGCTCAATGGTGATAATACCCAAAATCTCGATATTCAGTGCTGCTAATAGAATATTCACCAGTGCTAGAATATTAGTCAGATGTCAAAATCAACCCCTGTAAATGACCTTCAAGACTATGATGACCATGTGAGTAGTTATCATGTCTACTCGAATAATCATCGCTACAATTGAAATCGACCAACCGATCCAAATGCCTACGCTGTTACGAAATCCCTGCCCGGGCTTCATGATCTGTATCTTGTGTGGTATAATATTCTGAATTCTATGTCATAGCACCACCTCATTGGCTTCCACCAACACCATGAGTCTCTTCATCATTACTGACATCACCTCTATAACCGCCGTCATCACCATCACCACCATCACCGTCATAACCGCCGTCATCATCACCGCCATCATCATCGTCGTCGCCATCACCGCCACTTTCGTCACTACGATGAATACCTTCCTCCAACCAACCTAAGTCATCTGGTGGCAACATTGGTTGTTCTCCCTCACGAATCCACTCATTCAAAATATCATCATCATTGAAAATATTATTCAGATCAATTGGGTTGTAATAATCATCAGTGTCGCTTTTGCATGTCAAGTTTCTTACTCGTAATCGCATATTGTAATGCACAAATACTAGTTTATGCAACTTGTTCATTGCCAACCGGTTGCGCAATTTTGTATGAATCAGTGACCACGTATTCTAATTTTTTTCACAACCCGATGAAGAACATGTTTGGCTTAAAATTTTGATGGTAATTTTCTACAGATTGGTAGCTTCTTCGCCATAATTAATCTACCAATCAGCTGAAAGAGATTGTTGCACTGCTTTTCTAGTCAGTGAGCTTCT
The DNA here is from genome assembly GCA_038442645.1 of Agave tequilana. Lineage (NCBI taxonomy): Eukaryota > Viridiplantae > Streptophyta > Magnoliopsida > Asparagales > Asparagaceae > Agave > Agave tequilana. Next base: position 169,263 of record JAVJIF010004437.1, read on the forward strand.
AAATTTTCTAACTCCATCTACAAATAATTTTATCTATGAGAATACACATCATAAGTGTTAATATTTGCATAACATTATATCGATAAAATAAATAAATTATTATTACCTCATTAATAACTCTTGCTTGTTTATTCAAATCCAGCTCCAATCTTTTAATGACTTCCTTTAATCCATTTCTCACTTCTGGAAGCGTAGAAAATTTTTTTGAATATTGAAGTGCTAGATTTAAAAAATATGCTGTAATAATGTAAGCACATGATTATTATGATATGACAATTTCAATTTCTAGTCAACAAATATAATTTCTAGGCAAATGAATTACCAGCAGCATGCAAGTGTCTATGCAATTGTCCCTTCCATCTTCTATCAGTGATATCTTAGCACTTCTTTCAGTTCATATTTGATACATTTATAGCCAATTTTGTTCTATCTATAGCTTCATATATAATAAATAATGTAGGTTTCTTATCCTGGTCCACTATCTTCAAGACTCTAACAAGAGGATCTATAATGTTTTGGATCTCTCTTGCCTTTTTCTAAAACCGATCAGTCAGAATGAGATTAGAAATCTTATCTCGCACACTTCTTCTACTCCTTTTCTTATTGAATTCACGCCATTCGGTAGTCGTACACATTCTTTTCAAATATTGCTCATAGCGAATAAGGCTTTTAATAGAAATAAACTCGGTGGTAAACCGTGTTATACCTGGTCTCAACAAATCTCTTTCTCTAAATAGCTTCATTAAATTCACCACTTTGAGGCTATTGTAAATGAATAGTGTGATCATCTTAGCATCATCTAATGTCTCCTTAACTGAATTCACAGAGCCAATATCTTCAAACATCAAATCAATGCAATGTGCTGCACAGGGAGATCAAAACAAATGTTTTTTCTTCTCCATCAACATGTGACCAGCTACTTTGAAACTTGCCTCATTATCTGTTACAACCTGCACGATATTTTCTTCACCAATTTCATCAACAACTTTATTCATAGCGAGAATATATAATTAGCAGTATTCGAGATATTAGTAGTATCAAAAGAAGTATGGTAGATCATGCTTCTATCACAATAAATCATGAAATTAATAATAGGCTTTCTATTTCGAGAACTCCAATCATCACACATGATCGTGCAACTATACTGCGACCATTTTGTTTTTATTGAAGCAATATATACTTCAATTTCTTTCATTTCTTCTTCTAAATATAGATTGCCAATTTGGTACCCTGTAGAGCCTTTTACACCTGGGCCTGCTTCCGTAATAGTATTAATTATTGCTTGGTAGTAAGGACCACTATCAGCTGCATTGAATGGTATTGTATTGTAGTGAAAGAATTTCGCCATGAATTTTTCAACCTTTTTAATATTCTCAGTTGAGAACATACTTTTGATTGATTTCTGTTTTGTTGGGAACATGTAAGGATCAATACCACGAGCTAGAATTTCAGCTTCTCTCGTAGTCATACTCCGACGCAATCCACGGTTAATCCCTGATCCTGAAGGCTGCTAACTACTGCCACCAATATCAACTCCTTCTGCCGATCTCCAAGTTACTTCACGACTTTTTTCATAACTTGTTTTAGTTGTCTTCTTTCAACTCTTTCTAAACCACCAACTTCTTCAATTTCATTATCTGAATCTTCATCGGTCACATCATAAAAATCTTCCTCACTTAAAGATCTTATAAATCGCTCTTTCTTAGATTTTATAACCGCTCTTTCTTTGCTACCTCTAGAAAGATGTTTCATTATTTGAGATACCTCTTTTGATACTCGCAAGTATCCTTCCACCTGACCGGGTATATGTGCTATATGTTGCTTTAGTTTAGTGATACCACCATGGACTTGTTTCCCATAATAATTACACTTCACAAGTTTTCTACTTCCACCAACAGTAGTATCATGTTCCCATCCAATATCGCGTTGCTTTGGAGCCATACTGAAATTTAAAAAATTATTTGTTAAATTAAATTAAAATTAAAATTAAAATTAACTAAATTAAAACAAAATTAAATTAAACTCAATTAAATTAAACTAAACTAGTTTATATTAGATTAAGCTAAACTAACTTAATTACCTAACTTCAATAAAATTATTAAATTATCTAACTTAATTATAATTATAAAATTTTATAAATTAAATTAACCTAAATTAAGTTTAACTAAACTAAACTAATTTAAATTAAATTAAACTAAATTAAATTAAACTAAACTAGTTTATACTAGATTAAGCTAAACTAACTTAATTACCTAACTTCAATGAAATTATTAAATTACCTTAATTATAATTATAAAATTTTATTAAATTAAATTAACCTAAATTAAGTTTAACTAAACTAAACTAATTTAAATTACATTAAACTCAAATAATTAAAACCAGAGAGAGGAACAGAAGGAGAGATAGGGACTGAGGGATAGAGAGAGGAATATAGGAGAGGAACAGAGGGGAGAGAAACAGAGGGAAAGAGAGAGGGACTGAGGGGAGAGAAAAATTGAGGGGGAGAGAGAAAGGGACTGAGGGATAGAGAGAGGAACAGAGAGCGGGGGAGAGAGAGGGACTGAGGGATAGAGAAAGGAACAGAGAGGGAGAGGGGGAGAGAGGGACAGAGAGAGACGCAGAGGGAGAGGGAGAGAGATCGACGGAGACAGAGTGGGAGAGAGAGACGGAGACGGAGACAGAGACAGAGAGAGGGAGAGAGAGATCGACGGCGAAAACGACGCAAAGGAAGAGAGGGAGAGAGATCGACGGAGAGAGAAAGGGAGAGAGATCAACAGAGAGAGACACAGAGGGAGAGATAGAGAGAGATCCGACGGAGAGAGAGGAACCTGCGAGGGGGAGAGATTGACGATGACGGTGACGGGGGCGTGGGTTTTTTTCTTTTTTGATTCAGAAATGCAGAGAGGGGGCAACGTGAGAGAGAGATAGAGAGATCTCTCTCTCCTTTTATATTCGCGGATCACGGGTGCCGAGTCGACCCGGGTCGGGTCCGACTCGGTCAACTCAGTCGAGTCGCGTAAGACTCGGCCGAGTTCGCGACTCGGTCGAGTTGACCGAGTCGACTCCGAGTCGGACCCGAACCGGCTCGACTCGGCACCCACCCTTCGACTCAGGCGTCTAAGTCGTCTCCTTGATGGCCGAGTCAGATCCGACTCGGCCGAGTCCTTGATCACTGCTTGGAGCACAAAATGAGACTATATAGACATAGTGTCTGATGAGTCAAATGTTTCTAAAAACTACTTCTGCATGTTGCTTTAAGCATTTCTTCATTAACTGGTCTGCCGAAGCTTGATGATATTTCTTCTGGAACATCTTTTTTAACTCGGTCAGATGACTTTTTACCTGAATCTCATGAGTTAAAGAGTGGTCCAGAGTCTCTTTGATCCTCTTGATAATTTCTTTAATCTCAGAAACCTTTTCGTCCACCTAGATGCCGTTCCACCATTTGACATGGTAACACCGTTAAGTGTAAGGAAGGTGCAGGTCATCTCATGGGGCTAACATTGGTCATCTCAAGATCTAAGGAATTTCGGTTTCTGTAAAGAAATAATGGGGTATAGCCCTTCAAAAATATTATTTTCATTCATATTATGAATAACCGGGTGAGTATCAACACATATATCTTATTACTTCAGAATTATTCTGGAAGGATTTTCAGGTTGGCACCATATTTGTGCCACCAGTCATAAAATTGTGTGTGTACTCTCTTATGAAGGGCAGCATGACATAGTTTTATAAACCATGTGTGTTTTAGCTTGGGATTATCATAAAAGAACGTCTGATAAAAAGCTGATACGTAATTCCAATAATTGAAATTATTAGTTTCATTTCATGCTTTGCTTCTTGGAATGCTTTGTGAGTACTAAATTTCCAATCTTTAGATGACAATACTGTCTTGATAATACACTTACTAAAGTTAGGGGTACACTGACATTAGAATTTGGATGGAAGTGTTCTATGGTAATATCCTTTGTTATTAACAAGGACTGCATCCAATGTCTAGGTTTATTTAACAGAGTAGGGTAGAAAGAGTCGTCCAGATAATTCTGCCTTGACTTTTCTACCTCATTAAAGGTATATCTTCTTGTTCAATATGAACAATAAAGTCTGAAACCTTTTTTTGTAAAAATAGATTATTCTTGTTGAACAATCTCACTAATGGTATTTTCTGAGGATGATGTAGCCTTAGTGTTACTCTCTACTTTCTTTGATGAGGTTGTTGCATGAGTATTACTTGCGGCAACTAAAGCTATTTCCCAGAAGAAATCTTCATTGGCAAGTGCTTTGAAAGCATTGGAAGAGGAACTATTAGTTCCTTTTCTTATGGTTCGCCATGCATTAGGAGTAGTATTTAGAGTATTACTCCTTCATCCTCTGCCTCTTCCTCCTCCCCTCGTGGAGTCACCCCGGTGCATCTGTACTATGCAAAAATTCACAGGTTAGATAATCCAGCAGAGTTAGTAGTACCTCGAATATAGTTGATGGTAAAGTCAAAAACAGAAAGCTCTATTTGTCATCTGGCAAAAATTTATTTAGATATAAGATTCTTAACATCTTTTTCTATAATGCTTTTAGCATAATTGCAATCAATGCATAAAAGAAAGTGTTGATTCAGCAAATCATCTTGAAATTTGTGGAGATATTTAATAATTGAAAGCATTTTCTTTTTAATAGTAGAGTAATTATACTGGGTAGGATTTCATTTCTAGATGTGAATCACACCAGAACTTCTTTATTGGTTATGGATTGATTTGCTTAAGAATTCCTCCATACCCATATTAGAGGCATCTATTTCAACAATTTGAACCAGTTGGGATTAGCCAAATGTATGCAAGCCAACTATTTGACATGTGCCTTTATTGTCCTGAAAACAATAAATGCTTATCAGTCCAAGGGAAAGGATTCTTTTTAATTTTGAATAAAGAAGAGCAGTGTCTTTAGCGAGATTTTGATAGTAATATGTCATAATCAAGAGCACCTAAATTTTTTTGCAATTGTTTGGTGTCAGTAATGATATCCAAAAATTTAGAAGCAAATTCAATACTTTTATGATATAGGAACTATTGTTCCTTGGTGTATATTATGACCAAGAAAGCTTATTTCTATTTGAAATAGTTTCATTTGGGTGCAAATTTAACTAACTCATTTCATATAACTAAATATCTAAAAATCTCAAGATGCTTGAGTTATTGGTTAATAGACTGAGAAAATAGTAGTATGCCATCTCTATATGACAGAATGTATTCAGTATATGAATTGAAAATATCGTTTGTAATATTCTGAAACTCAGAATGAGCGTTTTTCAATCCAAAGGACATAATGTTCCATTCAAAATGTCCAAATGGAACAGTAATGTATTTTTATACAAATTCTTTTTATGGATCCGTATTTGCCAATATCCTAACTTGAGATCAAATATTGAAAATATTTTTGCATTATACGATTTAAAAGATTTTTTTAATTTAGAATTGGATATCTAATTCATTTAAGCACCCAGTTAAGGGGCTTGTAATTAATAACAAATCTTGGAACTCCTCTCTCGTTCCATCATAAAATGCAATGCAACTCTAAGGAGAGTAAGATTTTCTTATTAACTTCTTTTCTAGCAAAGCAGATATTTCTTTCTTGCTGAAATTCAAGTATTTTGGTTCATTTTACAAGGTCTTTCCCTTGTCGAGATTTTTTTTAATTAAAATCCCCTTCGTATAGAAGAGTAACAATGTGTTGCTTTGTGTCCTAGAAAGCATTGGGTACATCACCACATACAGAGGTTTGAAATTTATTTTGTACCTCAATTATTAATTCTTTGATACTTGATTCTTTTAATTTCTTATTTATTTGAGGATAAGAAATTTCTTCTCTAAGGAAACTTATTTGTTTCTTTTTAAAAGAATGTCTTTTACCATTCAAAAATTTTGTTGAGGCATTCGTTATGAATTCAAATAGTATAGGCTCGTCATTATAAGTGGTATTGATTCCTCTGGAATCTGTGGTACCTATATTGATGGAGGCATCTAGTGAATTAGTTTGTTTTAGTTGGTTGTCATTTTATCTTATCTTATTTTAGTTGGTTATTGTAGTTGGTTGGTTATCTTAGCTTAATCTTATATTTGTTATGGTAGGAGTTATCATGTTATTGTAGGCTTATATAAGGCCAAGACTACTTTATTATTGGGAGATGATTGAAAATAAAAATTGCTATTGATGTATTTATAACCAGTGTGCTTTTGAGTGAGATGTCCTAGGGAGAGATTCTCAAACCGTTTCTTGGGTGACAAACTCAAAGTAGAGATTTTCTAGTGTTTGTTCTTAATTATCCCTCTCCATCAGTTTGGTATCAGAGCTAAATCTTGCTAATTTTCTTTACCTTTTACAAAACCTTAGCCTCCACCAAATTTTTACAAAACCCTAGTTTCCCTTGTCAACTCTAGATCTTGCCAAAAAATCTCAAAAATCTATTCGAAGAAATTCCGATACGCCACTGTTTTATTCATCATCTCCTTCAACAACACCTGATCAACGATGCCGTCACCAACTGTTCAACGCCGGTAGCTCCTCCCCTTCCTCTCCTCCGCTCTCGATGATAAAGGCTCCTCCACCGTCTCCCAATGCTGAAGGCTCCTCCGCCATCACCGATCTCCGACCCCTCTTCTCCATCGAATTCTGCCGCTTTAGTTCAATCTTGATGCACATCTGCTAGGTCCACGATCATCACCATGACCCGATTGAGAGCCAAGGAGATTTACACTTTACAGGATCGAATTTTTCCCAACCTCGGGGGAATGATGGGGACATCTAGTAATTAGTTTGTTTTAATTGGTTGTGTCATTTTATCTTATTTTATTTTAATTGATTATTGTAGTTGGTTGGTTTATCTTATTCTAATCTAACATTTGTTGTGGTAGGAGTTATCATGTTGTTGTAGGCCTATATAAGATCAAGACTACTTTGTTATTGGGAGATGATTGATAATAAAAATTGCTATTGATGCATTTGTAACTAGTGTGCTTTTGTGTGAGATGTCTTAGGGAGAGATTCCTAAACTCTTTTCAAAGGGCGACAAACCATAGATTGCAATTTTCTAGTGTTCGTTTTTAATTATCTTTTTTTTGTGGTTGGTGACATAGTCAGGGGAAGAAAGATTAGGAGAGAGAAAATATATGGTTTGTAGAAGTTAGGGCTTTGTGTAGAGTGAATTTTGTGGATGAATTCAAGATTTAAGCTCTGATACCAAGGTGATGGAGAGCCAACATAATTTGGGAATTTCTCCTTAAAATTTCTCATCCAAGCACACTGATTATAAAGTTTTTTAAAGCAATTTTAATTCATCCATAACTTTCCTAAATAGGCCTACATCTATAGAGAAATCCCATTACCCTAGCCCATCATATAGGCATAATATAATGTAAAAAGAGTGTCACCAGTTATAACATGTTGGGACAAATTCTTCACTAACACACAATGTGTTTGTATGCATACATTGTTATGACAAATGTATGCTTCAGGTAACTTATTTAACATCTAACTTATTACCGCTAGCATCACCAAGTCTGCGTAGTTTTTTCAAAATAAGTATAATGAACAATTCCCTCTCTTATACAATTCAGATCAGCTTCATTATGACTAGTGCTATAAGATCTGAAATTATGGTTTGCTTGGATATTATCAAGGAAATGGATATATACCATTTCTGAGATGTATTTTGTTGTAAAATATTTAAAAATTCATTTAGTGGATGAGACGGTTTATCTGTATTAGAGGTTTGTCCAATGTCAGATTTTCCTTCGTCTTCTTCACCAAGACGAGATATAATATATCTTTTTTTTTTTTGGGAGAAGTTTAACTTCTTTTTTGAGGTTATTAACCACTCTAGTCAATTCAGGAAAAATCAATGTCTTCATCTATTTTCCTTGCCTTCTATTAAGGACTTTGGACATTTTGTAAACATTTGTCAATTTTAAGAGCTTTAATTTTTTGTTCTTTATCATTATTTAAACAGAATTCTAATAATTGACTTCTAAGTTCAGAAGACATATTTTCTTCTCCTAATAGTTTCATGACTATTTGATGATTAGATATGATATTTAATGATAACCAATTCATTTCAACTATTGCTTTCTAATAGTCTGAGTTATCTTTTCTTTAGTACATTTATTAACTGTACAACAACAAGAGTCTTCTTCATCTGAGGAGGAAGTATTACTTCCATCATATTGTTCAGAGACAATCATAATCTTGTACAAGAATTTTCTCAATTCTTCATCTTCAATTTCATTAATTTTCTTTTTTATATAACATTTATTTGTATAGTGCCTATCTTGGCACATTTATGGCATTTAGCTTTACTCTTAGCAAGTATTAATCCTTTAAATGGAGTAGGAACATATTTTTCTTTTTTCTCTTTTTCTTCCTATAAAGAAGATAGAGTTTTTTACTCTTTTCTCTTTGTTTGCTTTTCTCAGTCATATTAGGCTCATTGTATGCACATTACTGACAGAAGTCACCCAACTAATTTTTCTCGGTGAGTCTCTGAAATTTCAGCTGATTTCTTAGCTTTATATCATTATGTGTTAATCCTTCATGAATACATGCATTTATTAATGCATTATATGTGTAAGAGTGGTACGGTCCACTTAAATCTCGCAATTTTTTATAACTCTATGAAAAGAGATTTGGAAGATCATCTATGAATTTAGAGTTCAATGATTAGCATCTTTGAGTTGCATAACTCTGCTGACAATCTTTTATATCAGTGAGAATATGTTCATGAAGGACATCTTAAATTCTGCAAAAGAGTCCTTACTTTTTATCCTTTATATATAATTATATAGAATACAAGACTTTATAGTATTGTGTGTGTGTGCACGCACAAATTTATTTATATCTTAATCTAAACATGTCTTGAAGCTTCAACTTATTTTCCTATGGTACTAAGCAAGATTATGTAGCCGTCTTCTGTCTTTTCTATTCATATCATGAACGAAAAGTTCATATGTTCTGAACTATTCTGTTTTTACCTGACTGATAGGAAAGAATACAGCTTGAGACAGCTCGTTTGTACAGGCAAGCTGGGGTCAATCCGTTGGCAGGTCTGTCTTTACTCAACATATTTTCTTCACCCTGTTAAATTGTTATATTGCTCTCAACAATTTACATGAGGAAAAAAAACAAATTCTTAATTATACTTGGTATCTGAACAGTATTTTGTAGCGATAAATGTGAGACAATCCTTTTTATGCCCTTAAGTTGACTAGTTAAAATTGCTTGTTGGGGTCAGCTATCCATGTTGAATTTGGTTTAAGCAGGCACTTGAGGCCAACTCTACATTTTGTTGTTATGAAGAATGGTGTTGTATTCTGGTCCCATTATTTTGGAATGATTGTCGGTGAAAGAATTATGCCTCATATTGCATGTTGGTATATCCCTATAAATTTGGGACCAATGGTCGACATTCCTCCTTTATACTTTTCTTGCATGGACCGACTCACTCACATTGTTCTTTTTAAATTGAAAGTGGAGTTATGTCCAACTGTTCCATGAAAGAGGTGACAATGAAACTAAATGTGAAATCCAAGATATGGGTCAAGACCCCCTACATGCAAAAGAATTCTTCCAACCCCTATCAAGAATAGAAACATTTCCAAACGAACTTTAGGAAAACATGCAAACTAATACATGCTAAAAAAGTTAGGACTATAGGGAGTAGTAGCACCCTCAGTGGGTGTAAAACATCTAGTCTCGTTCGTTGTTGTCCTCCTCCTTTGCCACTTGTCTACATTTTCACCCATATTTTGAACTCATAATTAGCAAAACATGATATGACAAATGATGAAATAGGAAACATCAGTTTTTGGTATGAGATCAAGCAACACATATTTTATAGATGGAAAAAGTGATGTTGGAGAAGTCAAAAAATTGAATAGTTAATAAATCATGTTTAATTGTTTTAGCACACTTATAATAAGGCTTTCATTTTTCTACTACCGGACCCTCTTTTATCTCTACTATATTATAACTCAAGAGAATGTGGCGGCGTCAAGTGTAGCTGTTTGGCTGTGAAAGAACTTCTAGACTAGACATCCTCCCATCTCTACCGAAAAAAAAATTTAAGGTAGTCCGCTAACAAGTGCCTGCCTCTTTATACAACTTAAATTCAAACTTCTGAACTTTCTAGACATCAACACTCAACAGCCAAATAACCCTTGTACCTTAGAGCAGAGTCTCACTAAACCAAAATAACCCTTGGTGTAATTCTAGACATCAACACTCAAACAGCCAAATAACCATTATACCTTAGAGCGGAGTCTCACTAAATCCAAAATAACACAATGTTATAACTAATCTACAACCTCACTGAATCGAAATATTCTTTCCTTGTTAAATATACAACAGCAACAAAGGGTTAGATCTCTATAATATTTACTGAGGGCCTGTTTGACAGATAGAAAAGAGGATGAAATAATAACAATGAGGCCCACACCCAAGCTTTCCTTGGAAAAGCTTTAGCGTGGGCCCCACGCTGTTAGTTTTTCAACTCTTTTCTGAAAGTACACCTAGAGGGGGGATGAATAGGTGTACGGCTAATATATGAACAATAATGCGAAAATTAAAAACTTAATGCAACACACTTAGTATAACCAACGAGTGTAGCCAAATTCCCGGTGAAGGGCTCTGGACTAACTCCTCTTGATTCCTCTGAATAAGAGTTGAGGTGCTATATGAAGCTCTTTTGGTTCACAAGTGAGGCACACAAACAAATCAAGCATGTATATGATATGACAATATGAAGCAATGCACGATGTAATGAGAGAGTTAGAGAAAGTGGATCAATCGCAAACACCGAGATATGTTTCGAGGTTCGAGCACACAGCTCACGTCCCCGCCTTCACACAGAAGGATTTTCACTAACTCGTCCGTACAGGACTTCCCACACAGGGAACCTCCACTGAGGATTTTGGGCAATTACAATTGAGAGTACACAACTCCTCTCTCCAACAAATACAACCTCTACACTTAGAGGCAAGGCACAAAGTCACTCAAATACAATCACCTCACATTTGAAGGATTCCAACACAGTCTTCACCTCTCACTAGAGGGAGCCAAATACCACTTCCACTATCACCTCACACTTGAGAGATATCAACTCAATCACCTCTCACTAGAGGGATATCACAATCAATGGAAGGTTTACAACTTGGTGATCACAAAGACTACAAACCATTTCTTTTCCCATAAAACAAAGATCCTAATAGATAGGATAGTAGATAAGCTCAAGTGTGAGAAATAAAGAGTTTAAAAATCAAAAATACAAAGAAAATACTTGAGAAAACTTCTAGGATATGATTGAAATGAAGAACAAAAATAAATCTCAAAGACTTCTCTTTTTCTTTGATTTTTCTAACTCTTTAAAACAAATGAAGATAGATCTTTTTACACTAAAAACTCTTTTGAAAACTTATATTAAAATACTAGAATGTATGAGAATTTTGGCTCTTGAAAATCTTATTGAAAACCAACTCAAATGAGGGTATTTATAACTCATTTGAAAATCTGCCCGTTGGCAGCTGAAAAGGGCCAGAATGCCCTTCCGGTCAACTGGCTTACGGTCAAAAAATCGACCGTTGAGCCCTTCGGTCGACCGCCCGGTCAACCGTGCCAGATCCAGAGAGCAATTGTTCTCGGCCGGTCGACCGCCCGGTCGATCGGGCCAAAGTGAACGCCCGGTCGACCGGCCGCACCCGAGAGTTGGCTGACTTCAGTCGGTCGACTGCTCGGTCGACCGGCCAAATCACTTGGCCTTTGTGCACGTCTTATACACATCGGTCGACCGGTCCAGTCGACCGTCCCGGTCGACCGCCAGAGCCTGGCAAGGACAATTTCAGGATTTAAAAACTTGGGTTTTTAACTTCAATTAAATCCCATAAAATCACATAAATTCCACAAAAATCAGTTCTTGTATTATCTTTGAAATACAAACATGTGATAAAATTCAACACATATTTTAAGCTATTTGAACCATTTTGTGACTTGAAAAATTTACCTTAAACCAAATTCTATATTTTTCAAAACTTGTATTTTTGAAATGGAAATCCGATTTTTTCAAAATACATATAAATACAAAACATGATATTTAAACAACTTTGAAGCATATAGTATATAGATAGAATCCAATATACATAAAAGGTATTATATCTATGTTTTTGACATTAAATCCAAAAATAGGTTTTGTCTAAATACAAAACTCCAAACACATGAATAGTGTATCAGAATAAGTTTTTCTAAATAGATAAAGTATATATGTATATAGATCAAATCTAATATACATTGAATCATGTAAACTTGTTTTGATTCAATCTATTCATGAAAACTAAGATCGGTTAAAACTGAAAACCAAAACCAATAAACATGAAACTTAAAACAAGTGTGTGTGTTGTGAACTTGAGCATATCACACTATTTAATCTTTACAATGGATCTAGACTAAATCTTAACTAAACAAACCGAAGCCTTCTTGTAGAACGTCATCTCCAAGTTGACTCGATCCAAACGCGATCTAACGAGCTTGACTCCAACCGAGTGCTAGATATGAACTTGACGCTCGAGCTCTTGAATCACCATGTGAAAGCTCCAAAATACCTTTGTTGAAGCTAATCACCTACTAATATCTTGGTTAAATATCTGAAACTAAATATCACAAGATTATTAGTAAACTATAACTACATGAGTTAATCATCATCAAAACTAGAGTGGAAGGCCTCTCGACAGCTATAATTTTAACCATTGAGGCTTGTCGGTCGACCGCCCGGTCGTCCAATGTGAGAACAATTTTTTTCTCACAGAAGTCAGTCGACCGGCCGAGAGCATACTTGCTCTCTGTTAATCCGTCAACTGTGCGGTTGACTGACCCAAGAGAACATGTTATGTTGACACTTTCAAAAGACAAATTCTCAGACAGTATTTCAACCGGTCCGAACGATGTCTAAACTTGTCGACATTTACAAAAGACGAGTCACGGACAAGCTGACGATTAATTTCTACCCATCCTCAAGGGATAAAGTAATGACTCGAACCTTACTGATAAGTGAAGCAGATAGTAAGCCAAGTATTGCTTTGAAGAGGTTTAAGCAGACTTATGAGACTAAGTCAGTCCAACACTTAGCCTCGCATGAACCTAAAGGGATAGCTTCTTGAAGCTTTATAGTCTTGTTAAAAGGCTAAGATTCTAGCTTCATTTGAAGCTAATTCTAGCTTCGCCTAAAGCTCTATGATAGCCTTGCCTGAAGCTAATTCAGAGCTCTACAGCGAGCTAACTTGTAGCTTCCCCTGCAGCTTCGTGATAGCTTCATCTGAAGCTCTTCAGCGCTCCTCAGAGAGCTCAGTTATAGCTTTGCCTAAAGCTAATTTCATCTTCGCCTGAAGCTTTGTTATAGCTTCGCTTGAAGCTTTATTCACCCTGCTGGAGGGCTTGCTAGTTAACAATTGACCAAATTATTAGTGGGTTAACCCCACTACTTTAGTGGGGTTAATGTCACTTTAAGTGAGCGGTTACACCTGCCCGCTTCGTCCCACATTAAGTGGAGACAGCCAGGTCAAGCGGCTATAAATAGGCTCGTGCGAACCTTTCTAGCTTCGCGCGAGACCTGTATTTGCTTCACATGAAGCTTTATAGCCTCGCGCAAAGGTCATAATAGCCTTAGGCGCGAGGCTAACAAATTATTGCCAGTCTTGCTAAATTTTAGAGGCAGTTACACCTTTGAGAGCCTATAAATAGCTCATTCTTGGAATGAGCTCGGGCAGAAAAAGAGACAAAGGCAGAGATTTTTGGCAGCACTTTGGTAAATCAAGAGATTTACTCTCTCGCTTTCAAGAATTCAGAAAATCACTTCTCTAATCATACAAAGATAAATTTAGGGTGCTAATACCCTAAGATCTTCCTCTCTCAATGAATTTTCAGAACCTGGCGAGAAGGAATCCCTAAGACTCGATCGATCGCTGGGACAAAGTGATCGCATGCTGGCCATACTTCTATTGGCACACTTTCCCAGAATCTCAAGGAGAGTTCTACTTGTAATTTTTCATTTTTAGTCAATTACTTGTAATCTTCTTCTCAATATTTAAAATTTTTCCTTTTTGATAATCAATGAAAAACAAGATGGCGACTCTGCTGGGGACTTGTTTCTCTACTGCTGAGAATCAGTGCCGCAATGTGATGTTGGTTCTATTGCAGAGACCATGGTCATCCACTTTGACCAAGAGAAATTCGAATAATTTGTCTCTGGGCTGCGTGTGCACAAGCACATAAAGGTCAGCATAGCCAGTGCCCCTCTGGCTAACTCTTGAAAGCAGTCTCTGTTGAGACAAGTAGGCTCTTTGCAGCAGCCCCACTGCAGCCTTAGACGAGGCTAAACAGACTTTGTTTGAGTCTAGCATAGTCTCAACAGAGACTAACATAGCCTCGCGCCAGCGTAATAACGTTGCGTGCGAGGCTATTAAGGTTCCCCGCGAACCTAGAATAGCCTATGCCAAGGCTATGTGGACTGTAAAATCCTTAGTCTCAAGCGAGGCTAGAGAGAAATCTCTTGATAAAGCTTCATGCGAGGCTAACTCAGCTCTTCGCAGAGTTCAGTCTCGCCTACCATGTGAGGCTAAAGTCAAAGCACCTCTGTGTGCTGATAGCGTTGCTGATTGAGCTTCGCTCCCACTGTCAGCACTAAGTGCTAAAAAAATTCTTAGCCGTAAGGCTAGAACTAAAGCACTGATTAGTGCTAATGATCTTAGCCGCGAGACTAAAAATAAAGCACCACTGAGTGCTAGCAGAGAAGCTATTTCAGCCTCATCGCTCAAGGAAGAGCTCTGTGTAGCTCGCCTTCAAAGGCAGGGCTAAAACAGTAGCTTCACCTTGCGAAGCTACCTCTTCAGGTGAAGCTATTTTAGCCCTACAACCAAGATAGCCATTTTTAAGGCCAGGCTTAAGGCTTTTCAGCCTAAGCAGACCAACTCTCAACCTCCCTGAGTCTCTGTGTTGGATCGATTAAGTCCAGCTGATACTGAGTTACGAGAATGTTTGAACCATAAGCGAAAACTTCACTCTGAAGAGTCAGTTCACGTCTCGCCATCCCAGTGTGGACAAGCAGGGTGTCAACTTATGACGGTCCACTCCTTCTATTGTTGTTTGGGGACAATCCCCACGACGTCTCCTCCAAGCCAGCAATCAGTATTCAATCGGTTATCGGTTCAGACTTCTGAGAAACTCAAGTCTTGGAAGAAGAAGACAACAAAAGTGATTCGCCTTACAACTGCCTTTTTTTAACATGATAAGTAGAAGAGATCTATTTCGGTCCCGACGAGAGACGAGGGACTTATACTCCTCCAGCTAGCTCCCTAAACTCTGATTATAGCACCGACTTAAGTCAAGTTCTGGTGGAACAAGAGGGTGCCTTCCAAGGTACTCGCTCTAGGGTAGCAATACCCTACAACTATGGGCAACCTTCTTCATCCACAGGGCTGTGTCACCGACGCCATTGGGGAACCTTTTCTAATATTCTGATAATGAGGAGGAAGCCAGTGGATACGCTTCTTTAGCTACCATCAGCTCGGTACAAATGAGGCTTGTATTGGCTAACATGGCTGACAACAATGAT
Source organism: Agave tequilana (assembly GCA_038442645.1). NCBI lineage: Eukaryota > Viridiplantae > Streptophyta > Magnoliopsida > Asparagales > Asparagaceae > Agave > Agave tequilana. Next base: position 184,903 of record JAVJIF010004437.1, read on the forward strand.
GATCTCTGTCGGCAAATGGAGGCACAAGAGCAGACTTCCAGAGTCCAGCAATAAGCCTTGGATAACATACAACGTATGTTGACTCAGCTCTTGATCAACCGGAATAATGATGACACAACCAATAGCAATCGTGATGAAGAGGAGAACAACAATAATGAACCTCATAACTGAGAGGTCGAAGGAAAGCTCCTCAATCGATACCAAGGTTATCAAAGGCATTCAAGCTCAGATCGCATCCCTACCTCAGAGGGATGAACTGAAGAAAGTAGCGATGACTCGTCCTTACCGCTGGAATGGGATTCAGTGTCGTACCCACCAAAATTCAAACCACCTACGTTGCACACGTATAATAGCAAGAGCTCACCCAATCAGCACATCATTACTTCCGGTCTCAAATCAGTAATGTTATAGATAACGATGCTATCATGGCTATACTATTCATCGGCATCCTTAAGGGGTAGCCTTTGATTGGTTCAGGAGCTTGCCTAGCGACTCCATCAATTCTTGGGTTGACCCGAAAATTCGATTCCTCTCTTAATTCTACGAGGATGATACCGAGGTGACCATGGACAAGCTACTCTCGACTGTCTAGAAAGGAGGAGAATCCGTGCGGGAATATATTGAGAGGTTCCACAATCTTTCTCCTATGTGTCCCACTGGCATGTCATGCCTATGTTGCTTTAGACATGCTGGCATAACTTCCTCGACAGAGTGAAAATTCGTATGGGATCTGTCAAAATCCATACATAAAAGGAGCTTGTGGAGCAAGCTGAGATAGTGGAGAAATAGGCTAAGAAGTTTGAGCCCTCAGTGCCCAAAGAAAGTGGGGTCAACACCAAGAGACGTGATGCAGCTCAACCTTCTCAATCAAAGGGGAAGGAAACCGTGACTGTTGAGCTATCAGGGGCAGCTTAACCAAAACAGAAGAGTGGCACTAATAACAATCAGGAGTTCAAATTGCCGCCAAAAGTGTACTCCTTCAAAGACAGAGTAGGCGGTGACAATCTTCCACTTACTTCACAAGGGTAATAAGCTCAAGTTACCCGAAGTTCAGCGTTCTAATGAAGTGGGGCGTACAAATGATCCCAACTACTGCCTTTTTCATAGGATGGTGCATCACCCTACCAGCAGATATTTTGTCCTCAAGGACAAGATCCAAGTATTGATGGATGTTGGAGTTCTGAGTCTCAAGTCAGAACAAAAGAAAGTCACCACCAATATGGTGACTCTTATTTCGGGACCTTCCCGAAGATGACTGTCCAAGATGGATTAGTATCAGTCCCTAAAGTCAGATTAGATATCATTAATCCAATGGCTGAAAAGCAGAAAGCTAAGAGTCTCATTACAATAACGACAGAATCTAGAGAGATCATGTGAGTCCACTCAGATATCATCAAAGATGAGCAATGGGAAACTAGCAAGCCCAATCATCAACAGATGACGACTATGTGACTATAGCATCTCTCAGTGACTCGGAAGAAGAGAAGCTTGCTTTAGCGGCACAGCCTGTTACCTCGCAGCCAGTGGGTACACGTTTTGGCAAACAGTACGATCAGATACCCGACGGGACACAACAACCAACGATGTCGTGAACCGCTACACCTGTCTAGGCCCCAGTGCCTAGGGACAAAGATAAGCAGAAAGAAATTTGGTTTGATGAATCTTTGAAGAAGAATCCTTCCTGAGGACTCAATGCTCCTTTCCGCTTTGACATATTGGCGCAAATGGTCAATATTCCGGCTCGTATTACCCGACATGAGCTACTCTGCCTCTCGAAGAAATCGAGAGAGGTACTTAGGATGTGCTTGCTGATTCAGAATCATTTCTGACACAAATACCTTCAATCCCTATAGAGGATCACGGAGTTTCATGTCCCGGATGTCATATGGTACAATAACAAGTACCATACACCATCTTCACTCCTGAGGACATGCTCCTCAAGGACAACCGACATGAGAGACTCTTGTACTACACATGGTACATTGGGTTCACACACATCGAGAGAATGCAAGTCGACCCGGGGTCTGCTTTAAGCATCATCCCCAAAAGACTTCTTTATTTTCTCAGCATCCCACTGAGCAGGTTGTCAATTACGATTATGACCATATATGGCTTCAACGCCGGGATTAGTCATCCTCTGGGCAAGATTCGTCTCCGGTGTCAAATTGGAGACTTGAAATCAGAAGTGACGTGTTATTTCATTAACGTTGACACATCTTACAATCTCTTACTTGGACTGTCTTGGATCCATGTCAACTGGATTGTGCCTTCTTTACTTCATCAATACTTTAAATATGTGGATGACAAGGCGATGGTCAGGACGGTGTTTGTCGAAACGCAGCCGTTCAAAGAAGTGGAGAATTACTTCACTGATTCTCTACTTTATAAAGAGAATGGTAAAGTGGTAAAAAAATCGTTGTCAGACGACATCGATAGCGGTAACGAAACAGACTCAGAATCAGGAGACAATCCAGCAGTTTCTTTTGATGAAGAACCAATTGCAGCATAACTTAATGCTCCTGATTGTAATAATTCTGCCGACAATGGCGACGAATGGGTCCTTAATGAAAATGTCAATTTCGATTATTCTTTGTATTGTGACGATGTAAATAGTCCTGTTGACATGAGTCATCTACACATACCTCTGCCAATGTCAACGACATGCATGCATATAGAGGAAAATGATGGACCTGTGTTTGTAGTTCCACCTTCTAAGAAGGATCAATAGCCAGTCATATTTGACAAAGTCCGATATTGGATTACTACATCTAACTATTCGGACGAAGACTCGGAGCCCCCACAATTCTTTCACTATGCACGGTCTGCTTATCGTATGATGAACAAAATGGGATACGACTTACGTTGTGATGAAAGCTTGAATTTCAGAAAAGGACGACACATCCCTCTACAACTTTTTGTACCAAAAGGAAAGCATGCCAACTGCTACGATCAGACTCGCAGAGGGTTAGGATATGTTATCCCCTCTATTCAATCTGATTCGGAATCTGAAAAGTCTCCACCATCACATTCTTCAGACTCATCGGATTAGGAATCTGACATAAGTGTGGGGATTGCCTTTAAAAAACTTTTCACCAACATGGCATCAACCAATCAAGTGGAACGAGAAGAGGACATTGAGCCCTTTGACACTGATCCATGGGCTCAACAACTTAATTTTCAATTGGAGAAGCGTTTTAAGCAACACGATCCTCCTACTGAGAATAAAGTAATCTAAATCGATGTGGGTGATCAAACGCACCCGAAGCCTATCTCTATAAGCGAAAGTTTATCGCCGACGGAGAAGGGAGACCTTATATGTTTATAAAAGAATATATAGACGTCTTTGCTTGGTGCTATGAAGACATGCATGGTCTTTATTTTCAGGTGGCCATGCATCGTATCAACATCAAACAGGATGTAAGCTGGTTAAACAACAACAACAATAGTTCCGACCTGACATCATGGAGGCAATTGAAGATGAAGTTCAGAACTGCAGCGAATGTGGCTTCATTCGAGAGGAACAACAACCAGATTGGGTCACTAACATGTGCCCGTCCTTAAAAAGAACGGAAATATCCGAGTCTGTATCGACTATCACAATCATAATATAGCCTGTCCTAAAGACAATTTTTGTTACCCATCACTAATATCATGATTGACAACACATGCAGTTTTGAAAGGATGTCTTTTATGGATGACTTTTCAGGGTACAATCAAATCAAGATGTACTCAGATGATGAAAAGCATACGTCATTCCGAACACCGTTGGGTGTGTTTTGCTATACGGTAATGTCATTCGGCTTAAAAAACACAGGCGCAACCTACCAACATGCAATGAACACAATCTTCCGTGATCATCTACAAAAGACAGTGGAGTGCTATGTCGATGATATTGCAATCAAAAGTCGTGAACAACTATCCCATGACCTGAGGACGATGTTCGATCTCATGCAGGCTCACTAGCTGAAGATGAACCCGACAAGTCTTTCTTGGGAGTTTTAAGTGGCAAATTCCTTGGATTCATTATCACGTTCAAAGATCTTGACCCTGACAAGATCAAAGCATCCAGGATATGCAGCCTCTAAAAAATCTCAAAGAACTGAGGGGTCTACAAGGCAGACTGGCCTACATCTGTAGATATATCGTAAATCTGTCGGGTCGCTGTCAACCATTTACACGGCTAATGAAAAAGGGCATATCTTCTGTCCTCGATGACACTTGTCAAAAGACTTTTGAGGATATTAAAAAAATACCTTACTAAGCCTCTGGTCATGACATCTCTTATTTTAGAAAAATCATTCTTACTCTACATAAGAATCATAGACCATTTTTTACGTGTTCTTCTCGCACAGAAGAATGATGAAGGTACCGAGTAAGCTATCTATTATCTCAGCCGAACCTTGATTGGGGCTGAAAGTCGCTACAACTCAGTCGAAAAGGAGTGCCTTACTCTTGTCTTCGCCATCCAGAAGACACGACATTACTTGGTCGGGCAGACCATTCATGTCATTTCAAGAGTCAATCCTTTACAGATTCTTATGACAAAGCCAAGTTCTCTAAACTCCAGATTGGCTAACTGGGCCATATTACTGTACCAATATGACATGACCTTCGTACCCCAGAAGGCCATCAAGGGCCAAGCCCTCGCAGACTTCTTAGCGGCTCATCCAGGTTCACAGATTTCAAAACTACATGAAGATATCCCAAATGAAGTCATCAAAGCCAACATGACTTCAAGCGATGATGGTATGGCAAATTTTCTTTGATAGTGCATCAAGAACATGCTCAAAGGGCAAGATTGTCGCCGGAGTGGGGGTGATATTTGTCTCACTTGAGAATCACATCATTTCTCGTGCATTCTCACTGACAGAACCTTGCTCCAACAACGTATCCGAGTACAATGCCTTGCTCATCGACCTCTAGCTCGCTTAACAAATGGGGTACGGTACCTTGAAGTTTATGGTGACTCCAAATTGATCATCAACCAAGTCGAGGGAGAATATGAGGTCTGTCATGAAGACTTGATACCTTATCACCATGCATCTATTCAATTGGCTAATACATTTGATGGCTTCTATATCAGTCATATATCTCTCCTTGAAAATACAAAGGCAGATGCTTTAGCTACGCTCGCGGCTATATTGGTTTTACCTGCTGGTATCACTTACCGTCTTGCAGTGGTCACTTGTCATCTCTTCTGTCCGAGTACGTTTTAGAGGTTAGCGAAGTTCATACAACATCGATAAATACAACATCGATAAACTTCAAACCCAGGGACTGGTGATTCTCGATTATAGACTATGCCTTGCATGAAATATTGCCTGATGACCCCAGGGAAGTGGCTTCTGTTCGACGAAGGTCTACTTGGCTCTACTATGATGCAATGGTAAAAATGCTATACCGCCGTTCAAACGACGGTATACTTCTTCGTTGTCTATCCAATTCGAAAGCACAAGAAGTAATTAAAGAGGCTCACGATGGCATATGTGGAGCTTTTCAACCACGTCCGAAGCTCAAGGACCGATTGCACTGGCTCGGCTATTCTTGGCTGACTATGATCATTGACGCGGTTAAATACGCAAAAAGGTGTAAGGCCTGTCAAATCCATGCAGATTTTATACACCAAACCCTGGGCTGCTCCACCCCATAGTCGCAGCATGGCTATTTGAAGCCTAGGGAATTGATGTAATAAGACCAATCAGTCCTTCATCGGTTAAAGGTCATCGATTCATCCTTGCGATAACTGATTACTTTTCAAAGTGGGTAGAAGTTGTACCGCTTGCTGAAGTTAAAACAAATAACGTTATTAACTTCATCAAACACCATGTCATTCACGGATTTGGTGTCCCCCGAAGGATCATCCATGACAACAGTCCTCAATTTGTCAGCCAATCATTCTATCACTTTTGTGATAAATACCGAATTCAGAATGTCGCCTCGACTGCATATAATCCCGCCGTCAACGGGTTAGCAGAAGCATTCAACAAGACAATCATCAAGCTTCTCAAAAAGTTCGTCTCCGTAAGTAAGCGGGATTGGAATAAGAAGCTCAGCAAATGTCTTTGGGTCTATGGAACGACGGTCCGAACCCCAACAGGCAATATGCCTTTTTCTCTGGTGTATGGGGTGAAGCAGTCATACCCTTGGATATTCATATACCGTCACTTCGTGTCGCTCTGACGACCAAGATGATTGACGAAGACAACCATTGGTTACGTCTCCAATAACTTGAAGCAATAGACGAGAAGTGGTTACAGGCTCAACATCGTATTGAGTTTTATCAGGCTCGAATCTCAAAGGCCTTTAACAAAAAAAAAACAAAGAGAATTTTTAGAAGGGAAATTTGATCTTTGCTATCAGACGATCTATGATCATGACACATAAGTCCAAAGGCAAATTCTAACTCAAATGAGAAAGACCATTTGTAGTAGAGACAGTCTACTCAAATGGAGCATACCACCTGTCAAATCCGAATGGCGACACGCATATGATGCCGATCTATGGCAAATTCTTGAAAAAATATTATCCATAATCAAGTTAACACTACACCTCTGATCATTAAGTGTTCCCTCGAAGTCAAGCCGATTGAACATAAAGGGACAATGCTGCATGATGTCAAGATTGAAGACATCAGAAAGGAATCCATGAAGTACGTTAAGTTTTTAGCTGACATCCCCAAGGAATTTATTTCTCTTAAATCCCCAGCAGGATTGTAGAAGAGAGAGCCCGATGTGCACCATGTTACACAAAGTAACAGAACGATCCTACGCCTCTAACGGCTAAGGATAGGGAAAGGGTTGGCTTTTAAGCCCATCGAAAAATCCTTGACAACTCATCATGCTGAGGGAATAGCATGGCTAGCTCAATTCAAACGGTAGCTGGTAAAGGCATATCAAACCTGTAGATAGCTGAGAATTTGCTAAAAGTCCTAGGGGACTTGATCCCGTCTTTCCCACCAAAGTCCCCTACCAATTCCCGTCCATGGATGGTAGGATCACAAAACGCTGTATTCATTTCCTTAATAAGATGAATCGCAGATCAGAACTATCATGCTTAAAGCTCATGCCTCTGACAGTAAAACTTTTTAAACATCCCTATCGGATCTTGCTAATATCTCCAGCATATCAAACCACTTGCCATTCTCTTCAATTGAAAATATATATATATATATATATATATATATATATATATATATATATATATATATATATATATGGAAGTTTTTGAATGCGAAAATTTCGCAGCGGTCATCGTGCGAAATGTGTCTGCGACGTCGGATAGCATTCTGAAATCGAGCGGCCTAAAAAACTCCCGGGCCCACCTCCTTTAATGCAACCCCTGACTTCCCCCTCTCATCACAAGCCGCTTTCTCCTTCTCTCATCACGAGTTCTCCCCACCCCCTCTTTCTTGACCCGTCCCCTTGATCGCCTGAACCTTCGCTGACGGCCGATCAGAGGATCTTATCTCGACCTTCCCCCCACCGCCGCTCGTTGCCACTGTCTCTCTCACACACACACACACACCATTTCTGTGCGAAATCGGTTCCCAGCTATTGGATTCTGTCTCTTTTCCAGTGGGTGAGATCGGCAAAAAGGCTCGAAAATCCCCCTTCTCCTTGCCGCCGGTCGTCGCCTCCCTCTGGACTTCGCAATCTCCATACCCGATCTCGAGCTCCCTCCCTCACCACCGTTGATCACCACTCCCCGCCTTTTGATTATGAATCACCAAGATCCCGACATGTAGATTCAGGTAAAGATCTTCAATTTAGCTAGAATGAACTTAATTTTTGACCTGATCTCTGAGTAGGTACTCCTTTCCTTGTGCATGATCAAATGTGAGCATTTTTTGGGGCAATGATGTGGGCATTTTTTAGGGCAATGATGATTTTGTCTGAGACCTACACACTGCCATTGCAAATTCTTCTTCTTCTTCTCTGTAATAGGCTAATGCCTTTTTTGGAGATGTTATCTTACATATTTGGATGCTATCACATGTTTTGTTGTGTTTTAAGAGGCTTGGATCCTCTATCAGTTTGTACATTTAATCTGAGAAGTTGCTGCTATCAGTTTGTTTATTTGGGGCTATCAGTTTTTGTAATTAGTGCTATCAGATTGTGCTATCAGTTCGTAGACTTGGCGCTACAAGTTTGTGCAGTAGGTGTTCTGTGGGTATTTTAAGAGGTTTGGATGCTCTATTAACAAGAGCCACTTGTTATTTTACGAAGCTTTGTTAAACAAACTGATAGCCTCAAGTGCAAACCGATCCTGTGGGTGATTTAAGAGGATGGGATGCTCTTTTGGAGAGCAACCCCTCATATAAACATTGTGGGCAGTGATGATTTTGTCTTAGCCCTGCACATTGCCATTGCAAACTCTTCTTCTTCTTCTCTGTCATAGGGTAATGCTTTTTCTGGGGATGCTATCTTACATATTGGATGCTATCACATGTTTTGTTGTGTTTTAAAAGGCTTGGATACTCTCTCAGTTTGTATATTTATTCTGATCCTGTGTGTGGTTTAAGAGGCTGGGATGCTCTTTTGGAGAGCAACCCCTCATATAAACATTGTGGGCAGTGATGACTTAACTCAATCTGAGCCCTAACACACAACCAAATCATTCACGTTTCTTTTTATGCAGCTATCTTTCCTTTATTCCTCAGAAGATGACCCAATCAAGAGGTGGCACTAGTAAAGGAAGCAACTCATCTGGAAGTCGCAACAATGTGTAGTGCTCAAGATCTCGCTTCAGCCATAATGGGTCCTAGGTCGTGTCGGACTGAGATGCAAGTGTTGGATGTTGACTAGCAAAAAGATTTTAGGATCTCACAATAACCCTCGACGTCCATACTTCAATTGCCCTGACTTTCCTCACGGATGTGACTTTTCATTTGGGGAGATATTGATGAAAATTATGTAGATCAAGCTTCTTTTACTGATTTTTGTAGTCAATTGCAAGAGCAGGGACAACTAATCATGAAGAATAATATAGAACTGAGTAAGCTTAGGTCTAAGCAGTTATATAAGAAAACTTTTACTACTGGGTTTATTATAGCAACTGTGGTATGGGGGTTATGCTCAATGTTTGTTGTATTTCATGAAAGAAGATAACTCAGAATGCTGTAATTCATGAAAGATGAGATTTTTCTATGTCATTTAGTTCTTTTTGTTCATATTTTGTATATAATGTTTGCGTGTCTATAAGAAAAGTTGATTCTGTAACTGGAGTATAAATGTTCCAAGCAAATTTTGTTTGAGTATCAGTTTTGAGTATTGCAAGCAAATTTTGTTTTGTTGGCTGTTGATTCTGTAACTGGAGTATAAATGCACCTGATGCTTGTAGTTTGATGGTTATATAAGGGAACTTTATTATCTTGATTAAAATCTTGCAATGAGGTGATGAGTCTCAATCCAATTCGACACAATTCAAGACGAATGAAAATAAATTGCAGTATGATCACAGCAGCTATGAATTAGCAAAAAGAGAAAAAAAAATCTCCTCTTCATCAATTTGAAGAACTAATTTAACATTTAAAATACAGTTTATACCAAAACGTATATGCTAAAACAAAACAAAGAGAGTCTGAGTGTGTTTCCGAACAACATTTTAGGCACAACAAAATTTCTTTTCTCAAAACGAACACAAAATCATAAGCATTTGCAGCCTTCCTCTTAGGAGAAGGGTGCCCGACAAGGGTTCCTGGCCTTAGATGTTTCCCATAGCTTCCTCCACATCAAGCAAGATTGTGACACGGTGGAGTTCCATTATCGGAAGCAGTAGTTATTGTCGATAAAGTCTTTGAGTAATCACATGCAGAAGCAGTTGCACTTGAAGCAGGCGATATCGCAAGGGAATTCTCTACAGCCTCCACCTATATACAGAAACCATCAATCAATTAATCAATTAGCATCATGTAACAAAGATTCAACTGATTCAAGTAGACTTCGGCTTACAAACTGATTCAAACACATGCACCTGATGCTTCGGCTTACAATAAGATTTCAATATTTTTTCGCAAGTAAAAAAGAAAACTGCTCTCTGAGTAAGTTTTTTCCGCTAGTGCAATAAAGAAATCTGGTCAAAAATTAAGTTCATTTTAGCAAAATTAAAGATCTTTACCTGAATCTATATGTCGGGATCTTGGTGATTCGCAATCAAAAGGCGGGGAGTGGTGATCGGTGGTGGGGAGGGAGGGAGCTGGAGATCGGGTATGGAGATTGCGAAGTCAGAGGGAGGCGGCGACCGGCGACAAGGAGAAGGGGGATTTCGAGCCTTCTTGTCAATCTCACCCACTGGAAAAGAGATAGAATCCAGTAGCTGGGAACCGATTTCGCACAGAAATGGTGAGATCTCAGTGGCAACGAGCGACGGTGGGGGGAAGGTCTAGATAAGATCCTCTGATCGGCCGTCAACGAAGGTTCAGGCAATCAAGGGGACAGGTCAAGAGAGAGGGTGGGGGGAACCTCGTGATGAGAGAAGGAAAAAGCAGCTCGTGATAAGAGAGGGAAGTCAGGGGTTGCATTAAAGAAGGTGGGCCCGGGAGTTTTTTAGACCGCTCGATTTCAGAATGCTATCCGACGTCGCAGACACAGTTTCGCACGATGACCGCTGCGAAATTTTCGCATTCGAAAACTTCCCTATATATATATATATATATATATATATATATATATATATATATATATATATATATCCAAAATGTCTGCTTTCCTCACTGTTATGGTTCTGTATGCATACTCAAATTGCAGGTTACAAACATTAACAACAAGAATGCCTCTTTGATATAGAAAAAAGAAGGCAATGGCTTTTTTTCCTTTTTCACACAATCTGAGCTTCACATCGAAGCGTAAGTAGCACGTGCTGAAGATGAGTGACTAATAACTAGTTTTGGAAATTTATCTACTAGATTATGTTCTTCTTAAGTTAAACTTTTTGTTTATGTTACAATATTTTTCTGTAGTTGTTTGGGACATCTTTTATATTTCTGGTCAGTGTCTAGCATGATCCTATACACTTTGAAATCTTAACCTTTTCTTTTTTCCTGCTCTAATGATTGCAACAGGTTGTTTCCCAACTTTGGCCACAATACTGTGTGGATAGGCTTGTACCAAGCTCTTTCAAATGTTGCCAATGAGGTACACAATAGATTAAAATATATGTTGCTTTAGAAAGGTACTTTTTTTTTCAGTTGCTTCAAATTGTCCTGAATTTCAACCTTTTTGAATGAAGGGTCTCTTAACGGAAGGATTTTTTTGGATTCCATCTCTGGCGGGTCCAACAACAATTGCTGCTCGACAAAGTGGTTCAGGCATCTCCTGGTTATTCCCTTTTGTGGTAGCTTTCATTCCTTTTCCCAGTCTTCAAGAGAACAGATATGAACTTTTTTCTTTTTTCTTTTTTCTGATCTCTTTACCAATATGGCTCTACGCTTCACAACTACATGTATCATTCTTCTTCCTGGCATGCCATGCTTAAGAAAACCTAATATTTATTTTTTTCTGCAACTTTTCTTCCACATGTGGTAAAATATGTGGTGTTACGTTGGTTTATCTGCAAATATGTCAAGCTGTCTAGTGATGAATCTAAGAAGCAGTCAAGGGGTGATTATGAAATTGGAAGGAAATTTAAAAATTGATGTAACAAGAAATCAAAAGTTTTAGCAATAAAAATGTAAACTGACTTCTTTTTGAATGCTTTCAGCTAAGTTTCATGCTACAAAAATCAACAATTGACTCTGATACGTAACATTTACTAAAAGGTGATTCTGTAAAGGGATAAATCATGCCTACAATATTGAAATATTTATATTGTCAGCATAAATATTACAAATTAAATTTCGAGCGAAGGGAAAATTTATAAAAAATAGTGTGTGAAAAGGATCGGTGAATAGAAAGGTGTTTTGGAATATTAGTGTGTAGAAGTGTCTTGGCACAAATTAACAGCCTTGAGAGTGAAGAAAGTGGACTTGTTTGTAAGAGGAACATGAAACAGATTAGTTCAGAGTATGCAATTATTATTAGCAAAAGAGAAGAAATAACAAGAGCTGAAGTTTTCTTGGTTTGCAAATATTTCTGGGAAGTCCTTCTAGGCTAAAAATTCTGCTTATCATATTTACAAAACTAACTACATCTCGTTTAAAGGCATATTTAATTGCAAGGCTTCCCAAATAATTTGGCAGTTTGGAACAACTGATTTAGAAAAGAGAAACTTTATTGGTTGTGTTATATCACTTTCACTTGGATAAGCATAGACAATTTAATTCCTTTTTAGATATAGTAATCGTGTAGGGGCAGTTACTTAGGTTTGGTGCGGTATCTAAGAGGGGGGTGGTAATTATTAAGTTGGTCCTGCCAAAGTACTTGGAATGGAGTGTACGTATTAAGTGGATATTGCATATTTTTATTTTAATCGAGTGGCTGTTATTTAAGTGGATATAGCAAGATATGAATAAGGAAGTACCGCTGATAAGTGGGTCCTATGAATTGTTTTGGAAGAACGGAGAATATCACTGTTTTATTGGGAAATGTGATTGGAGTGTGGTTGCCCCTCTGACCCCCTAGGTTGGTCTTTGAGGTTACAACATCAAACTTCTTTGGATGTGGAATATTTCATGTTTTCCTAGTGTTCTTAGCCTGATAGTGTCTGCTATTCAAATGCATTTCATAAAAACAATAAAGAGAATCTGAATACTAATTAGCAAGTTAATTATTTTGCAATAATTTTGTACTGAAATCACTTCCATTCCGAAACTAAAAAAATGCAATTTAATACTAAGGATATTAGGATCTTTGGTCTAATTAAATGATATTTTATTACTGCCACATCAATGAAGGCGAATTGCATTGGACTCTTAACTTCTGATTTGCCTCTAATAAATGCCGTTCCTGCGGCTTATCTTCTCCTTTCATCTAGACTTCTGTTTAGTAGGTCAGATTTTTGAAGCTTTGATCCTTGGTTGTGTTAGTCTAGGAGCATGACCTATAATTTTGGTTTCTCTACCTGTTGAGTAGGCTTTTAAGTTTCTGCAAGGCCCTCTCTCACATCAGTTACTATATTTGTCGCGGCCTGAAATTTACCACCATCTTGGCGTTGGCATTAGGCTGAAATCCAGACGTAATATTTTGGTCAATCCGATGTTCAATCTTCCCTCCCTTGATCCTATTTTGGTGGGTGAAGGTTTGGATAATGGTGAACTATGGAGATGGTTCCATTAAAAGCCCAAGACCTATGCTTTATCTATTGTAGTTGGTAGGATTTTAAGCGTGTCATCATCATAATTATTGCTATGCTTTCATATGAGTCTCAAATATTTCATATTATAATATCGTAAGCCTGTCTACTTGAAAAAGTGATCTTTGTCATAGTTTATTTATTTTGCTATGAAAATATTACTTCTTGTCACGGACTCATGGCTAGGAATTTCTCAATAAGCATCATCATCATCATCGTCTCAGGAATTTCTCAATAGGCATCATCATCATCATCATCTGAGCATTTTCCCTTAAGTGGTGTCAATCATAGAGCCAACTCCATAATAAAGAGGCTCGCTAAAAAGATTTCACAAACTTCTCAAACTGCCCATCAACCTGACGTCAATCTTTTGAAAGTTGGTGTCAAATTCCTAGCCAAGAGAACTATGTACAAGACTAACTCGGTGCATGTCTACTTAAAAGGGATGTATTTGCCTATGAAAATATTTACTTATTGTCATGGCTAGAAATTTCTGGATAGGAATCATCATCATAATCATCTTCATCACCTAATGAGCTAGTTGGCAAGTAGGACAACTTGCCTTATTTTTTTGTAGTTTAGGCGCATGCAACCAAGCAGTCGACAATTTTCTGGATATGCATCCATAGAGCAGTACAATCTAGATTATTTGACATTCTTCCCAATGTCTTATAATAGGGGTACTGCTAAACCCTAACCAGTTGTGAAAGCAGATGTCATTGACTTACAAGACAAATGCAAATTATACCACTGCTACACCTTGAATTGAAAATTTTATTTATATTGGTGGATTTGTTCTCATCTGTCAACTTCTGCAGGATGGGCATCCACCTTTGGGCTGGTCTGACACAGCAGCGTACCTTGTTCTACCTGTACTTCTTGTTGTTTCACAATACCTTTCTATGGAGATCATGAAGCCACCTCAGGTGAACCATCACCGTTGTTGAGCTCTTTATGTCTGATTTTTTACTAGTAATGTTGTAAAGGTTTGAAGTTAGATTTTCCCTTCTATGATGGCAGAGTGATGATCCAGCTGCAAAGAACTCACTTCTTGTTTTCAAGTTTCTTCCTCTAATGATTGGTTACTTTTCATTATCAGTGCCGTCAGGATTATCAATTTACTGGTTGGTTTCTCTATACTTTCTGTTCTCAGATGCATTATGATGCCCTTCACCAGTATATTACATCTTACATACATTTATAATGGATTTCTGGCATGAAAATTATGATTTTAAGCCATTTTTATAGCACAACAGTATGTTTTGCATTTTTTTCTTATTGCCGAGATAGGAAATAATGACTATAAAGAGTAACATTTTTTTCTTTAGTTTTATAGATCCTAAGCCATTTTATTACTGAGGGTGTGTTTACTATCACAAGCTTCATACTCTGCCTGCACTACATCTGAGCAGGTTTTTGCAGGTTGTCATTCTCCTGTTTTCTCCTTTAAACACAAATCTGATACTCTCCTCAATGATAATCTTACTCCAGGTGCTCATATCATCTAAATGATCCGCTATCACCTATTTATGAATGGTACAAGCCCATTCTTTCCCCGGTGTACCTTCCACTAGAAATCCCTTTTGTCTTCATTGTTCTGTTCTTCCTCTTGGCATCTTCAGCTTCTCTTAACTCATTTTGGTTGCTGGATTTCCTCTGTTGTCGAACATTTGTCCCCACCACATGAAATAATTTTATGATTAGGCAGCACATTCGAAGCGCCCTGAAGCTTTCCCCAGTGCTCTAGCCACATCCATATTATTTCCAAACATCAATAGACAACTCTTAACTTCTATTTATAATGCATTAAGTTTTTGTCTAAACTTGTTTGATTTTTTGTCCTCGTACTTGATTGTACATTATCAATAGCACACATCATGGGACATTCTAAATTTAAATACATAGCCATGGGGAAGTTGAATGCCTCAAATATTACAGTTCACCAAGGTGAAAAAGATGAATATCTGCAAACTTCAGTCTTATTTAGTTATATTGGCAAAATGATAGATTATCTGGAGCTAATGAACTCATGTCATCATAGGTCTTCACCGTTTCAAGGTTTTGGATAATTTGTTACTTTCTGTTGTTAATGTGATGAATCGAATCTCTTGTAAAATAAGCAATATGTATTCTTTGCTCTACTGCTGAGTAGAAGTGGTTAGTTGTTGAAGTTTGGGTAGCTGAGAGCTATGATCTGGCTATCTTACTGTATATTAGATTCATCTTCAGAAGTTATTACAATGAAGTTTGGGGGTTAGAAATAAATGGGTTTCAGTTTTTACTAAAAATATTTATGATAGTAAGAAAATGAAATGAAGTCTGTGATGGCAAAATAAGTTGAATTTTCTATTATAAGAAGCTGCAGAGTGAATTCGAAGCTAAACTCAACAAGATGAACCCCGGTCTCACAAAAAAAGGTAAAGACGTAGTTAAGAGAAGCCCAGAAGAATTCTGATCCAGATGAAAGAAGATCCAAATGATTCGACGGTAAAGAAGCCACTCCTTGTATGACTGCATGTGAAAAACAAGTGCCAGCATCGTAACTATGAATTTTCTTGAGGTGTAAGATTGGTCTTGGAAGTGTTCCAGAGGCTTCTAGTAATTCAAATGAAGAGCATGCATTTCTTGGACCAATTCTTCCTTGCAGATGAAAGAAGATCCAAACAATTCAGTTGTCATGTTTTCCAAGAATAGAATCTAGATGGTAAACCTAGACAATTTTGTACATCCAAATGATTCAACCTGGAAAACTAGTCAGTATTGAGCAGCCTCACGAAAGGTAAAAGACATTGAGAAGCCCAGAAGAATTCTGATCCAGATGAAGAAGATCCAAAAGATTCAATTTGTCAGGTTCTCCAAGAATGGAAACTAGATGGTAAAGAAGCCAATACTGGTATGGTTGCATGTAGAAAAGAATTACAAGCATTTGTAACTACTTTCAGCACTCTGAATTTTCTTCAGGTGTTAGATTGGCCCTGGAAGTGTCTGGCTGAGGTTTCCAGAGTTCCACTTACTCAAATGAAGAGCATGCTCTTTTTTAGACCAATCCTTCCTAGAAGATGGAAGTAGATGTATAATGTTGTACTAGTTAGGTATCTAGGATGGAATTTTTCTACATTTCATCTGGAAGTGCATCTATGTACTTCCAAGCAGTTCTGGATATAAGATAGCAACAGACACAATTCTAGCCTATAAACACATGCATAAACAGTGTCCATGGTACTTTTGTGTAGGTACAAAAGGTACTTTGTAACAAAACCCTGATGGACGTATGTGTTTAATGTTTATATATGTGCAAGTGTTTGTGTGGTACTTGTTATTCAGCATAGTAGCATAGTTAAAATTAAAAACCACATCATATCAGACTAATAGTGTAAAAGTATTTGCATATGTTTTGAGCCATTTTTAAGATATTCGTCACTTGTGTTATTTATACCTGAGAAACTGAACTGGATATACCATTCAGAACTGTCTTTGCTTGTTAATTATCATAAACGGATGAATTTTTTGCCTAAAGTTTAAACCTATTTGTTTTATTATTTATTTATTGCTCAGTTATTCTTCGTGATAAAATTATTAAGATGCTAGTAAAGATTCTGTGCATGAATGAGGTTCTAATTATGTGTGTATTATTTATGTATCTCACTGGTTAGGTTTACGAACAACATCCTCAGTACAGCACAACAAGTATGGTTAAGAAAATTAGGTGGTGCAAAGCCTGCTATTAGTGAGGATGGAGGTGGAATCATTAGTGCAGGTCGAGCAAAACGTTCTAATTCTCAGCCAGCAGAGACTGGTGAAAGGTGATTCCTAACTTCATAAATACCATAAGTGTTTTTTTGCCTTTTTGCAGCTTGACATAATTAGCTTACTTAATAATAAGCACATGGATTTGCAGGTTTAAACAATTAAAAGCGGAAGAAAATAAGAAAAAGTTGAACAAAGCATTGCCATCGGAAGAGGTTGAGGTTTTGGCTTCTACATCTGACTCTGAAGATATTTCAGATGGAGAATCAAAGGTTTGTTGCCTTTCGTATATTCAATTTTCTTGGCTTTCTGTGCCCTCTTCTAATTAACCACCTTAAATCTTTGGTTTTCTGTAAGTCCTGTTAGGCTTGTAATACAAGTGATACAGGTATCCTGAACATTAAGTCTATAACTAGTCTAACAACTGCAATCATCTTTTTTCCTGTCAATAAAACGGGTTGACAGCCTAGATTATTAATGATTTTCAGAAGTTGCATGACCATGTGAGAACCAAATAAGGGACAGCAGTAGATTGCTAGTTTAACAATAAAAGACTTCAAAAAGGATAGTTTTAAGAGAAGGCAGAAGTTAACTGAGTGGGGTCAAGCAGCAGAGGAACTCGGTGGAGAAGATATGCAAAAATATTCACAAACTTTAACCTTTTATTTGAATGAAGTCCACTACACATAAAGTGCTGCTCTGTACATTGAGCAATATTGAAGCACATCAAACATCTGTAGGGAAAGTACTAGCATCATAATATTTAGAAACTGGAATCAAGTTCTAAAAAGATTAGGATGTTTAAACTAGTCAAAGTGAATATAATTGATTTAAACTTTCACGAAATGAATAGCTCTTCCATACATCTGAGAACAGCCAGATCCACAATTAATTTAATTGGATGCTATAATGATTTTTTATACTCTAGAAGTCAATCCTACTCATAGTTGACAAACGGTAAAGCTGATTCCGGCAGATAATATGCTGAAAGTTTAGATTTCACACATATATCTCCATCCTTCATCTTTTTCTGGCACAATGAAACAAGATATGTGATGCTCATATGACCAGAACTGTCATTCTCTTACTGGATGTATCAGTTCGCTTTTAATAACTAATGATACCAATGACTGCATTCTTTGCTTCAAATTTTGCAAGGCCTAGAAGGAGCTCAATTCTTTGTCAGCTTAACTGAACTGATGTTTTTCCCCCCGTTCCGTTACAGGAAGAGGAGCTAGAAGAGGCCTATGCTTCAAGCACCAGCAAACAGCTCCCACAGTACAGGGGACCAAGGAAAGGCAAGAGATCAAAGCGGAAGCGAACTGTACAGTGATGTCACTATCATCTCATTCTGTTGTATATCAATCTCTGTATCATGGCCATTTTTACAACAGGCTAATTTAATGCAAGCAACTTCAGTGCAATCTTCAATCATATCAGCAGTAGTAGTAGAGGTTATCAAAGAAAGTTTCTTGTTTATCTGGTGTGCGGTCATTCTCAAATCTCAAGGCCACGACTCCACGGGAATCTAAGAACTCAATGGGTGAGCCAAGCAATGCCAAATTCCTCTTCTTTTTTCTCTGGTATCGCCAACAGATTTGACTGGTCGAGATGCCAAAATATCTGGTTCTTGTTGTAGCTGAAACAAAATCCAATTCCTTCTGAAAGAAACAGGCAGCGGATAAAGGCGAAGGGATCCATGCTCAGCTCAACATTGATTCTGAAAGTATCGTATGATTGCGAGGTAAGCCGAAAGGTCTTTTTTCCTATATTTGTTTACAGATTCCGCAGAGTTGTTGTACTTTATTTCAAATCAAAGTGTTTGGTGCTGACCATCAAATCGTTCATCGAACTTTCTTAGCCAGCCTACTAGCGTACTATTACAGCGCACATCTTTTACAGATTCTTGGCCCCTGGAGTGGCATTTGCTGAAGCCTGTCGAAGCTGACATGAGTATTGTGTGCCCCTACTTCATGTGTTGATTGGCCTGTCCTGGAGGAATAAGTTGAACTAGCCACATGTTAACGTATTCAGAAGCAGATTCACTAAAACACAGTCACGGAGGTTAGTGTGCAAACTCGCAGCGTACAAACAATAGTTGCAGGGCCTGTTTGGTTGTCGTAATTAATCGTAATTCGTAAGTCGTAATTGGTACAGTCTTTTACAGTCAGGGGCGGAACCAGGAGCAAATTTTGGGATGGGCTGTAATCTTAAATAACATATACTTATGAATTATTTGAATTTATCAAAAGAATAAAACAGTATTCTCTACTAAATCAGGAGTGGAACTATGAATAAATTTGCTAAAAGAAAACCAAAACAGAAGGGGGTCTAACACAATATATGAAAAAGAATAAAAATAAAAATGGGTTTAGGCCAATATATAAAAAAAAATTAAATTTGGTAAAAGAAAACCAAATCAGAAGGGTGTCTAACACAATATATGAAAAAGAATAAAAATAAAAATGGGTTTAAGCTAATATATAAAAAAAAAAATGGGCCGGGCTATAGCCCGGCCCAGCCCACTACTGGGTCCGCCCATGTTACAGTTGTAGATGAGTTACATGCATGTAAGTTTTACGGTATTTGGTTGGTAATATAAAGTTGTAAGTGGGAAAGTGTACTGTGTTTGGTGTTTGGTTTTCGTAATGTGTAAGTCGTAAGTAGAAAAGTTGACCACAAAATTAACTATGTAGTGATTTAAAAAGTTTTAATATTACAAATAAATGCTAAAAATGCTAAATATTAAAAAACTTAATATTAACATAAAAAAATAATACAAATTTGCATGATCACAAAATTAACTGTAATTGGGCAGTAAGTGAGTGGTAATTGGTTGCAAGTGAGGTAGTAGTTGAGTTGCGTGAGTGTTTTACGAATTACGGTCCAAGCAAACGTCGTAGTTGTAATTGAATTGTAAGTCATTTACGAATTAAGAACTTTTACGACGAAGCAAGCACCGCCGTAGTAACAAGGTTTTTTTTTTGTTTGTGTCGTACAATTGTAAGAGCCCTATTAGATTTCCATTCCCTTCAGCCTGAAATTCTCTTTAAAACTTCAATTGCACGCATTCTACTGACCAGCATAAAATTGTGTGATGCATGTGATTCGACTATAATCACATTATTTGACATATTTTCTTATATATCTGTGGTCTAAATTTACTTGAGAAAGATGCAATGTACAAATTACAAGAGCCTATTAAAGATGAGAAATGTGCAGGTTATTTGGTTGGAGTTTATGATGGGCCCTTCCGGGCCCGTTAGTTACGATGTTAATAGAAACCCGACCATGGAGCCCAGCAAATTTGTTGTGGTGCTAAAAATAGAGACGACAGCGGTAACGGGGAACAGGCGGTCAGCGTCTGCCAACCGTCGCTTTTTCCGGTGGTGACAATTATCCTCGTCGCTTTTTCCCAAGGATGGCCGGCAAAGTGTTCTTTTTAGTGGGCCCCACAATCTTTCCCCTCGAAATTCTCAGCATCTCCACCCGCTGACGCTAAAATTTTTAATATTTTATATAAATAATATTAGTTGATGTGATTATTTTTATTCAATTGAAAGGATTTGGTACTGGCTTAGATTTGGGACAGAGAATCAAGACACATAGCCCTGGCTATATTGGGTGACAGCTAGATTTATCAAGACTAGCTTAACCATGTTACACCCCTATGAATCTGTTATTACAATTATTATTATTGAATTAATATTGTTGTAGTATAAACATTTCACGATTTTAGTTAATGTAATTGAAATAAAAATATCCCAAAAAAAATTGATTTTTATCTCTTTTAATGCCTTAGGAGTATTAAATTGTTGTTCATGTTGATCTTCGTGTGATATAAACAGTCAACTGGAGTTATCATAGGTACCTTGTCAGTCAAGCTAGATTTATGGGCATTTGCAAATACACATAAACTTTAATGGCCAATGTAGTTCTAATTTAGAATGGATCATGTGTTAAAAGAGAAGGTAGATTTTAGAATTCATTGTTGATGAAATGTCCTTAATAAATTTGCTTTTTAATAATTATTCTCAATTCCTAATTTACTATGACACGTGATCATTGAATCTTCACGCATATATTGTGCATGTGCAAAGAAGTCATCGCACACTCTCATTATCCCATAATAAGATAGCATAGATAATGACTTTCTAGATATGATGAGATGAATAATTATAGGGAGAGGCTTTAATACTCGTAAGATAATACTAACTTAATTATGCTCACTTATAAAAACGTGTAATACGCAAAGATATTAGATAATTCATTCTGATTCATCTGAAACTATATGTTTTAAAAGGCTTACAAATAAAAATTTATGTGTTTTAAAATTTAGTTGCTCGTGCTTCAAGTGGTTGTAAAATAAATAATTTTTCAATTGTCAGATAATCGTTCATTTTGCTAGACTTAAAAAATTGGTAAATAATCTTCAAAAATAATGTTTTTATGTTTAGAGCTTTTAAAAAATGTGTATCAAGCTAAATGGAATTGATCATTTAATTTTATTATTGTATTACATGCATTTTTTGTGAGTAGATGGTATGACTTATTTAGTTATGTCTTAAGAGTATTAAAGTCTTACACATGTCCATGAAGAGCAGTTATAAAAAAAGAAAAAAAAGTTGCTACAAGTGTTCGAAGTATGATTTAATTTCATTCAAAAGTGTGTTTTCTCTTCTTGTTCTTTTTCCTTTTCCGTTTTTTTTTTTTTTTTTTTCCCAAGAAGACGTCGTGTTCTTTGCTTTGCCCAAGCAATATTCTAATCAATATAGAAATCTACTACTTGAAGGAAAGGACAAGCGTGACAAGCATGCAACGGTTTGTGCACTATGCATATGCATGTTGAATTATTGAATATTGTAGTAGGCCTTAAACTAACAACAATTTTCTGCGGTTCTATAATATATATGTCTTCTTCTAAAAAGGAACTACTTTTATTACACTCATCAATTGCGCTTGATCCTTATTAATCTTTTCAGTTATAAGTGGTGAGACAAAATAGAGAGATGGGGAGTACAACATTGCTGTATATCAACACTTTTTTTTCTGTAAATTTGTTTTATGTCATTTATTGTAGTCTTTTTTTAATGAATAATTCACCGTACAACATGTTTCACATAAACAACGTTAGTAGTCAATCTTAAACATATGATCTATCTTCTTTACAAAAATATTTTACGAGGTTAAATATTTTGTCACAGCACCAAGTTGCTACTTTTGGTTAAACGTGCTAATTTCTATACAAGCAATGCAAAATTCGATTTGTAAAAAGTTGTTGCGCGCTAAATAGAATTCCTTTTCCTCCTAAATAAATGGCAAGTTTAGCTATAGTATAGATCGTGCGAGGTAAAAAGGAAACATCAAATTTGGATGTAATACAAACTTTCTAAACAAATTACATTTAAGCATTAGCGTTACATAGTTTTCTATTTGTATGATAAATTGTTACTAAGCGTCAGTTAAGATTTCGTATGGTCCACGCTAGTTATATACGCTACTACTCACCAGCACATGGACACATGCAACATGCGTTTCTCTTGAAAGCAATGCAAGTCGACAAGATCTAACGAATCTCACATGTTAGAGTTTTAGAAAATAGTAGATTTCAAGCAATCTATCTGTCACTGAACATGCTGACATTTAATTTATCTCACACATTATTAATATGACACAGATGAAAAATAAATTTTTGAAAAAGTAACTTGGCTTTTTTTTTTTTTAAGCCGAAAGAATTCTTCTTTTATCAAAGAAAGAAGTAGCAAATCTTCATTCTTTATATTTTTATAAAAAGTAAAAAAAAGTTAGAGCTGCAACAACATAACAATTTTTTATCTGTGAATTTTGACCGCATGAAAAGTCTGACTAACATATATTCTTAAAATTGAATTCTGATCCTTCGCACAAAGTGTAAAGTCTATTACAATTTGTTTTATAATTAGAGAAAAAATTTGTTTATTTATAGAAACTAAAAAGGAGGGGGATTGTTTGATGAAAGGTTAAAATAAAACTAATATTATATAAATAAAATAAAACTCATTACATAGAATATATACTCCGTCCCTCTCTCTCTCTCTCCCCATACACTATTTCTCTCTCTAGCTTATATATATATATATATATATATATATATATATATATATATATATATATCCCCTCAAAATCCTACCCGCTAGCGCTTCAAAGCTCTCTCCTTTAAGGGTCAAGCAGCTCACCTTTCTCTCTCTCCTCTCTCTATCTCATGGCCGCTTCAAGCCAGGCGAGTCTCCTCCTCCACAAGCAACTCAAAGGTACGGATCCGATCCCCTCGATTCATAGGGTTTCTCTTTTCGCCAATCCACAACTGACGACGGTTCATGTCGATTTCTTTGATCAGATCTAATGAAGACGCCCGTGGACGGGTTCTCCGCTGGCCTCGTCGACGACAGCAACATCTTCGAGTGGAGCGTCACCATCATCGGCCCTCCGGACACGCTATAGTGAGAGATTCACCTTCTCTTTTATTGTTTTTTATGTGATAATTTGTTTGATTGATTTGAGATCGGGGTTTGTTCTGGGCGTTTGGATGAATTGGATTGTGGTTTTATTTGGAATTGATTGTGATCTAGGGGTTTGAGGGGCTTGTATATTAAATTTGAG
Organism: Agave tequilana; assembly: GCA_038442645.1. Taxonomy (NCBI): domain Eukaryota; kingdom Viridiplantae; phylum Streptophyta; class Magnoliopsida; order Asparagales; family Asparagaceae; genus Agave; species Agave tequilana. The sequence continues at coordinate 208,516 of JAVJIF010004437.1, forward strand.
GTTTTTATTTGATTTATGATGCTTTGTTAGATTGCATGTGCTGTTTTAATGGTTGCCGCTAATCTCTTCCCAAAATTGAGGTGTTTTTAGAGTGTCTTCTTGGAAAGTTGGGTTCTTTTTGGGAACCTGTTGAGGCGATTAGTTTAGGAATATCTTGCAACCTCAAGATCGTGGCAATTGCCCGAAGCACATCAACTTAAGTATAACATCTAAGATTAGATGTATGATAGAATCTTTCTTTCATATTTGTAATAATGCAAAGTTATGTTTTTTCTCCCTTAAAAAAAAACAAACTGGGTTCTTTCTTGGCCATGACAGTGTTTTGCCTTTGTTCCCTCTTTTACTAATTCCAGGGATGATTTTCATTCTTTGATTTGGTTGATTCTTGTTTTGTTTTGAAGTCTAGCTAGTTAAGGAAGCATTTCCACGGAGTTGTTTGTGGGTTGTTGTGATGTAACATGGATTAGGATCACAATCACCTTCGAACTAAAATTTGGGAATTGAGGTTTTGAAAGAAGAAATAAAATAAGGAGTTACGATTTTAGATAATAACCGGATAGATTTGGGCTTCACACCCCTTCGCGGGCTTCACACATCTTACACCACGGGCCTTGCACCTCAATCTCAAGAACGCAAGAGTTCTGAAATTTAACTTGATAGTTTTAATTTATTCATTGTCTAGTAATAATCTGATGCCTATTTATAGGCTTTACAAAAGAGCACTTCTAGGGATAACCGATGTGATACTCAACATCTACATAAGATAAAGACAACGACTCAAAAAAATAAACTAAGACATGAAAACTCTGATGTGATGTCCTCATTATTTCCCCCGTGGTAGGAGAGAGTAGACCATCATGAGAACACCTTTCATGAAGCATCTCAATCGGCCATGGTAGTGGCCGTGATAACAGCACTAATGCATCACATCGAGACCAAAGTGGTGGAGGTGGAGCCGGCTTTCGTGACAAACAAGTAGTCATCGACGAGAGCTCGAGCAAGGTACACGCAGCATGACAAGTCAACCTTGCTTCACTGACATCTAACCTACATATCAAGGTACCAATCTCATTTGAAACTGGCTCCTGGAGAAAGATCTACAAGTGATCGTACACATCAGGCGGTCTTAAGAAAACCGAGATCCTCATAACTGCCAAAGAAGATACTAACTTTAAGGTGGGCTTTGCTAGAAGATCTACATGGGTCTCAGTCGACAACTCTATAACTTCCGTAGGCTGTGAGAAAATCTCTTCTTGCAGTGACACCAACTCATCAACAACCTCTAGTTCTGGTTATGGATCTTTAATATCCTTTATTGCCTTACTTTTTAGCATTTTCATCATGTCAGCGAGGATCTCTTTATATTCAGCGACCAGATCACTGAATTGTGATCCCTCAAGGTGTGGAGCATACCAGGTACGAAGAAGCTCTTGTAAAATAAGCCAATTCCGACAGTCGATATGACTATTTTTTCATCACCATTAAGCTTCTCCAGTAAGCTTCAATTGGACATAGTGACACTTCTGCACAAGTGTCAAGGAGAAATATCTGAAGAAATTCTCAAGATAGTTATTTTTCATACTCATCTTGATCATTAGAACCTCGAAAATACGAGATAGTGGCATACATCCCTTTCAACCTCTTTTTCATCACCATCAATGTATATGTATTTGCTACAAAAGTAACCTCATGAAATAGATTCAGTGCTTAAAGATTAGAGGTTACCCAAGAATCTCAGTTGTTCGAACTGGACTCAAATCCTGCTGAAAATGTAGCCTGAAACGCTGATTTTTTTGCTGCAGAGATAGTACTGGCACCAAATACGGGCTCGTTGAAGTCGGATCTGATGCTCAAGTTTATGAATTTTGTCCAGTAGCTTTGGGATTCAATCACAAACCCGATGCTTCGAAAATAACTCGAAACGAATTCTGAACATATGAGAAACAAACTCCGGATTAAGGCGATGCATTCTGCAGGAAGCTGAACAAGCCGCTGACGCCAGTGTTGAGCCGCTAACATCAGCGCGGCTCCAAGTCGGCTCGTGCTTCGGGTTGAGTGGGGGCTTCGGGCTTCTCGGGGTCGAGCAAACGGCTCCAGTTCAGCTCGTCAAGCCGATGAGCTATTGAGTGTTGACGTCAGCAACTGAGCCTGCTGCTCGGCTCGGGCGGCGCGGTCCGGGTTAGTAATGGGTCGGGTTTGTCTGAATTTGACCCGACCTGAGCCAATTCGGGTTTCAATTAAAACCCACCTAAAACCCGCACCCAGATCGAGCCCTTCTCCCTCTCGACAGCTGCCTAGGGCTCGAGTATCAGTGGCGGAGTTGCTGTGACACTGAGGCGCCGACAGAGGCCCGAAAACTTGGCGGCGTCACAGATCGACGGAGGGGAAGGCGATGATGAGGGGAAGGTGATCATGATGAAGATAGTGGAGGCAGATCTGGCTGGAAGATGGCGGAGGGAGAGGGTGGCGTTTGATGGATTTTGATGACGATGGAGGTTGTTGATGATAGATTTTGAGGATTGATGAAGGTGATGGTGGAGATGATGGTAACGATGATGGGTTTTGACGGAGTAGGACCGGTGGCGACACTCAAAGTTGTGGTGGTTGGATGTGGGGCGATGAGAGGTGGTGATGGGGCGTGGAGGAGGAGATGTGCTGTGTCGCCGGGCTTGGGAAGGAAGGGAGGAAGAGGATTAATATGGAGAAGGGAACGAGAAGATAAGCAATGTAAATTTGGATTTTTTTTGTCGCTACAGTGTATATGGGAGTGGTCTGGCTGTAGGCGGGGGCGGCGGTGAGGAAAAGGAAGAAGATGATAAAGGGGAAGATGAATAGTAGAGATTGGAATAATGTATTTTCTTTATTTTCTCCGTGAAGGAAGATGAACAGCATGACTTTGGATTTTTTTGTTCATTTTGAAGGATTTTGTGTGGGATTTGCTACAGTATTATTATTATTTTTTTATTGTGGAATGGATCTGGATTTGTTTAGGATCTAGGATTTGTTGGGATGAAAAATGGAGAAGGAAATATTAAAGGGGATTGAAGTCAAAGTTCTGATACCAAATTGATGTAACACGGGTTAGGATCCCAATCACCTTCGAATTAAAATTTGGGAATTAGGGTATTGAAAGAAAAAATAAAATAAGTAGTTAGAGTTTCAGATAATAATCGGATAGATTTGAGCTTCGCATCCCTTGCGCGGGCATCACACCTCTTACACCATGGGCTCGCACCCCAATCTTAAGAATTTAAGAACTCTGAAATTTAACTGAAAAGCTTTAATTTATTCATTGTCTAATAATAAAATAAGTATGATGCTTATTTATAGGCTTTACAAAAGAGCACTTTTAAGAGATAACCGATGTGATACTAAAAACCCACATAAAAATAAGACAACTTAAAAAATAAACTAAGCCATGAAAACTCTGGTGTAATCCTCATCATGTTGCCTACCGCCCTTGGTTTGATCTCTCTACCAAACCCTTATTTGATTTATTCGATTTGATTATGGAAGTAGATAGTCTTACTGTGGATGTACAGAGTAGTAATTCAGTATCTACATCTTACCTTATAATCTGCTTCATCCTGATTGGTATTCCATCATCTTTCTTCAATCTGTCAAATTCAATGGATGACGGCATCTGCTTGTGCATCATCGGAGCTTGTCTGGAACGAATGCTTTTGGAGGATCTTGTGGTTAGTTCTAATTTTTGGTGACAGATAACTATAGAAAAGCATGGCCTGTTATAAAAAATGTTATATATGGTCCCATTCATATTCATTATGTGGAAGGCAGTCCTTTGTATGATTTGCAGATTCATTATATGTGGAAGGATTATCCTAATTATCATCTGGTTTCTTATGATCTGTTCTACAAACTGAATTTTGCAGTTTGCACTCAACATCATTCATGTATCATTTTGCTGCATTTATTTTTATTGTGATACTTTTTCTTACTTTATTTTTTGTTGCAGTGAGGGTGGATATTTTAATGCAATTATGAGTTTTCCATCAAATTATCCCAACAGCCCTCCTTCAGTTAGATTTACATCAGAGATGTGGCATCCGAACGGTTGGTTATTGTGCTAACCACTTTTCCTCTGACTTGTTCTTAATTTTATGAAATGCCTTAATAGATATTGATATTTCATGACATGCAGTTTATCCTGATGGGCGTGTTTGCATCTCAATTCTTCATGCACCTGGGGAAGACCCAAATGGTTATGAGCTTGCAAGTGAACGTTGGACACCTGTGCATACAGTGAGTTTCTTTATGCACCAAATTCTTACATTCAATTACTTTCCGAAATAAAGTAATATATGTTATGAGTTGACAAAGTTTTTTTCTTCCTGTTTAAACAATAATATATGAGGATGGTATGATTATTACTATCTAAAGTTCTCTTTACATTACTATATATGTTTGGAGTTGACGAAGTTTCTATGCCGTAGCAACCACCGGACATTCAACATTTGTTATTTCCAATTTTGAACGCATACCTGTCTTTAGTAGTTTTACTTCCGATACATGCTCAAAGTGAGAAAGTTTCATTACCATAGCAGTGATGACTGTTGCCATTGTTATACCATCAATTGTTTTGAGATACGATCAGTAGTTAATGCACCTTTGTGTTATGGTTATGCATTTATGTTATCAATTTCTCCCACATTTTATGATTCTTTTCTGTTGAGTCTTCTTGTATAGACTCGGATGTTGAAACTACTCCCTCTTTCTTTCGTATCTGATTCTTCTAACTTAAATTAAGGCTATTTTAGGTAACAAGAAGTTGCTGGTGTTTCAGGCAACGCTCATTTTTCAGCAAGAGTTAGAAGGTAATCATAGACAAACAAGGCAAAAGAGTCCATAGACTTTAGTGTTACATATCTTATGCTATCCACAATTGAAAAATGGGAGTCCAATGGGGGAGGGAGCCCGTTCCTGAACAGTGTAGGTTATCTATTTTGATTGGTTTCTACCATTACCATGTTTGCAGGCTAGCAGTATTCCTTATTAAATGCTCATACTAATTTTATTGATTCCAGCAAATCCCGCAAGAGAATACTTTAGTGTCACAAATGAATGCTCATATGCATTCACTATTCTGGGAATTATGCAAAATTTAACTTAACAAGCTCTCCAGAGTATCATTTTAACAATAATTTTCTTTATTTTCCATTTTTTTTTGTCTTTTGGTTCACAATGAGGGTGCTCCTTTTTGTTGGACTGTGGCTTTACCTATGCCTTTATACTGTTCATGAATTTTAAGGGCGGACATGCAAAGCAGATAAGTAAGATGAACATGAGAATGCCTTTGTATGCTGCTGCATTGAGAGGAACCTTGGATCTTTTATGACACTGGATACCCTTTGATGGCTGATGAAAGACTTTGAATTAGGAGCCTGTTTGTTGTTCAACTGGGAACAAAATTGGGGAATGAACTAATAGATGTAATAGTTGGCACTTTATACATCATGATACGAAGTTTTAAATTCATTTTTGAACAGAATTAGTACTGGGTGTGATAAACAGAAAAATGAGGAGCATGGTTTAGATAATTGAGTGCTGGGCCTTGTGTACATCCATTCTTTATTGTAGGTCGAAAAATTATAATTTTTTCTGTGTTGTTTAATTGAGTCTTAGGATATATATGTTGGTCCTTACAGTTGACTGCAATTTGTCGTGTAAAATTTATTATGGTGTCCTGTTTTCCACTTGAGGAGAATTTTGGAGGATTGGTAGACTGCATGACCAATAACATAGACTCCCTCTCTGCCAAATGCCTTTCTAGGATTTATGGACTCTGGTCCTGGCCCATTGTTTCCTTGGCTAGGAATTTGGCATGAACTTGAAGGTGGATGATTGATGTCTTAGACGCGAGGAATTGAAATTTATGGTGCATTCTTATTACTCCCCAGCCATGGTAAAGATCAGGGACAAGCTTCTTCCATCATTAGGTATCCTCATTCTCATCATTTTGTGAGGGTTAGGCAGAACATTGCAGTAGAGTGAGGTTGGGGTTGGCATCTAGTACGCCCACCACCAATTGTATCTCTTTAGTTGCATTTGGTCCATCACTTGTGTGACGTCCCGATCCCGCAGGTACGGAGGCGTTACTGCGACGTATATACGCTAGTCGGAAATACCCTTACGTATATATACTAAGCATCAGTACAGGCAAGAATCAGAGTGCGGAAGCACAGTGGTAATATACATTCTAACAGAAAAGTACAAGCACATGGTTATCACAGAGAGTGATACAATATTACAGGAATATTATATCACCAGAAAATACAAAAGAATACAATATATGAAGAGATATACAAAAGCTGAGAGCCTCTTACGAGCAGCAAGAGGGGTCTCGAGAACCAAACATAGAAGGAACTGGGAGGAAGAGCTGCGGCGATGATCCAAGCTTCTGCTGCTCTCTGATCGTCACGGAAGGATCTGCTGCGCACTCTGATCAGCTACAATAAGGCCACCATGGTCCAGGCTCTAGGATCTGGACATGAGGATGTAGGGTGTTAGCAACCCCAGCGCGTACATATAATAAAGCCAAATGGCGTGCATAACAGGCACACGTGTACATGATCAGGTGATATGGTGCAGGCATGCAGGTACAAACAATAATAAGTAACATAAGGAAAATTAAAGGAACGACAGTAAATCATGTATATCGATGAATGACAACATGCATAGAAGGCAGTATGAAGAGCATGGGTACATATAAACATGCGGTAAATTAGTTAAAAATGCGATAAATACAAGTATGGACAAAACTAGTTGTACAAGCTCAGATTATGGATTCACGGAACTGATACGTCAAGGGGATAATCCAAATAAGGAAACCCTCATCTATGTACCACATATCTCATGTCCGCCATCGTCTGAGTTTATACAACTTGAGTTGCCCTAAGAGTAACAGAACTATAGTGTGTCTGGAGTAATCATCATATGTCATAAAATAAGGTGTCAACTCAGGGCATAACAATATAACTAGAATATAAAGGTGTTACATTTTAATTTATCCAATAATAATAATCAGTACCGTTTGATATTTCAATCGCCTCCCTACCAGCGCCTCACATCACTGATAGTCTATACTAGAGTTCGCACTCTGTAGAACTTATCCGGATCTGATATGTGAGTACCAGGACCCGAACAAAAGAGAGACCAAATATCACACGTTCCTAACATTATTACTGTTTGGTTGTTTTATGTTATTCATTCAATTCATATGCTTTTGTATGTGCTACCGGCACACATACATCTACTTATGAATAAGACGAGTTATTATTTGAAAACTGATAAATCTGATGGCTCATATTTATAGTGAGTCCCGTCTCTCCCCGGGACTAGCTCAGGAGTACAGGTTACTGCTTTCGGGGATTTATCATTACGCGCCTCACACGACCCTTCAGATTCAGGCTACTGCTTCCGGGGACTTATCATTACGCGCCCCACACGACACTTCAGAAATATTACCATTATAAATATGACATAATACCGGTTTCCATCAGTTTCTCTCACCCCAGTATAAGTTGAGTACTTTATTATATATATTGCCCAAAGATAATGCCCATAAGTGTCCATAGTAATCCAATAATCATGATTATCCAATTACGGAGATTAACGGGAGTATAATATCAGGAGTCTCCCTGTTATAGGGGTTCAGCAGTACAGGAGTTCAGGAGTACCAGAAGTCTGGTAGCATTATAATAATCATGCCAAGTCCCTGTAAAAGTGATAATCATGAAATACAGGTGCCAGATATAACAATAACCAGTTAGGTGTCACATTATTAGGTCAAGTGTACTAGTACCATGTGAAAGCATGTTAAGTAAGTGATAGCATGTCAATTGTCAAGTGTTATTATATCAGGTGTCAGGTATCAGGTGTCAAGTATAGCATGGCAAGTACCGGTAGTGTTCTAAATGGCGGCAACAGCGGCTACATCGGCCGAGAAAATTTATCAGAGATGGGGATATATCGGGGATATTTTTAAAAATCGGATGTCAAAATCGGACTGTAAATATACGTATCTTCTTGTCTTAAATCGCAACTCAATAAAACAATATATGCATAAGTTATATAAATCTACATAAAACATCATACTTATATGTTTAAGATATACTTAACTCGATAACTTGCATTAAACCTATGAATCCATAATCACTATCCAAGTGTAGAATCTTCAAAAATGTCACATTGGCACATCACTCGAATTACCCAAATACCTAACCTAAAAATTGGGTGTAAAACACTATATCGGCTCCAAAATCGCTGAAATTGCGGCCGATATATCAGGTTCATGCCTATTTATCGGCGATTTTGGATGAAAAACGCTATATCGGTTTGGACGTGCCAAATCATTGCGGCTAGGTGCCGTAAACGCGATATCAGCGCAATATCGAGGTTATATCGGGGATATTTAGAACATGAGTACCGATGTCAGATATCAAGTGTCAAGTATAGTATGACAAGTATCAGTATCAGATACCAAGTGTCAAGTATAGATGGCAAGTACCGGTATTGGATATCAAGTGTTAAGTAACAGGTGTCAAGTAATAACAGGTCAAGTATCAGGTGTATACATGTTAGGATTAGGTAACTAATATGTCGGTGAGAGTCGCAACATCAAATATCAGGTATCAACCGGTCACGTAACATGGTATAGGAGAACGGTATAAACATTTCAAACTCTTCACAAGCATATTTATAGCAATAATAAATTTATCTTTTAATTAGCCATGCGAAGCCGAGTGAAGCGGGAGCAGATCTAAGCATACCCGGTATAATACCGGTTCAACAAAGTATAATAACGCCCGGAAGATATTTATAAAACATGTTAATTTTAGAAATCACTCATATAACATATACCAACTTACATAACGAGACATCATGTATTAAAAGCAAGATAATAATTATTAGACATGAAACGATGGTAATAAAGTATGAAATATCAAAAGAAATGTACTCGCCTAATACCGAAATTAAATTCTGGGTTAAAATTTGAGAAGTCCGTGAATACGAGCGAGCAAGCCACTAGCCCAAACTATATATTAAAATATATACATATATATTATAAATATTATAAATATATTAGAGAGGGAATGACAGAGGAGAGAGAGAGAGGAGAGAGTATGGGGTATTTTTAAAAGAGGGAAAATAAGAAATAAAGGGGGGTATATTTGAAATTTTGGAGTAGTAATTAGGGAATAAGGGGATGGGTATTTAGGGAAAGTAAGAAAAAGGGGTATATTTGGAAAGAAGGAAAAGAAAAGAAAGAAGGAAGAAAAGAAAGAAAGAAAGAAAAGGAGGAGATGGCCGCCGCCGGCCTGGTCGTCGCCAGGGAGGGGAGGCGTGGCTAGGCCCCCCGGGGAGGAGGGGGTGGAGTTTGTATTGTTGTTGTTGTTGGGTGGTGTTTGTTGGTGGTGGTAGTTGGTGGTTATGGTTGTTGGAGGTGGTTGTTGGAGGTGGTGGAGAGTTAGAGGAGGAGGTGATGATGGGGTGGTGGGAGTGGTGGAATTGATGGAGATGGTGGTGAATTTTGGAGAAGGAAAGGAAGTAGTGGTGATGGGTTTGTATGAAATTAGAGGTGATAGGTTGTTGGTGGAAGATGAAGGAGGTGGTGGAGTGGAGAGGGGGTGTGGGGGAGGTGGCGCCGACGGCTAGGGAGGGGTGGTGGCGGCTCCGGTGGTCGAGGCGGCGGTGGTGATGAGGGAATGGGTTGGTTGAAGTGTTGGAGTTTGAAATGGAAATGGAAAGGAGAAGGAAGAAGAAGGGGTTTTAATGAAGAGAAGGATGGGATAGGGGAGATGGGCTGCAGCAGTAGCCTATCATGGCCTGCTGCTGTGGCTGCAGGCGGCTGCTGCAGGAAAAGGGGAGCGCAGTGCATGGGGAAGGCAAGGGGAAGAAAAGAAAGAAAGAAAAAGAAAGAAATGGAAAAAAAATAAAAGAAAAGAAAAGAAATAGGAAAAAAATAATAAATAAATATATTATTAAATAATTAAATTAATAGAATATTCTAGAAGTATAAAGTAGGGGAGTGGAGAAGGAAAAAGCAAGAAAAGAAAAGGTCGGTAAATAATAATATTATTTTAATAGGCCAAAAATTCGACTGTTTAGAAACGTTCCAAAAAATTCTCAAAATAGCAAATATTATTTTGAGATGCCTGGTGAAATCGGATTCTAGAAATTCGATCTAGTTTTTAAATAAAAATCTTAGAATATTCTGGCGGTACCGACCGACACCAGAATCAGTCAAATTTTGATAAATTTAGAAAAATCTCAAAAAATATATTTAGACAGAATATGAAATTCTAAGAAGTAACGTGAAAGCTGTTTCTGAAAATTCAATTCCGTTTGAAAATTAAAAAAATTTGAGAATCGGTCAGCGTGCCGACCGACACCGATTTTGGAGATTTTGCAAAATAATTCTAGAAAATTTTAGAAAATCATGAAAAATTTAAAATATTAGTAAACAGTGTCTGAAACTGAAATCGGTCAAATGAGACTACCAGAAAGGTCAAATCGGGCGATATGCCGGTATCAGATGCTACAACTTGTCTAGAACTTTTTTCTTTACAATGCCCATTAATATCTACAATGTATTTATATTTCATGATAATTAAAATATGAACTGTTTAAGATGTGGGACAGAAGGGAATTTAGAGTTTGTGGTGAGGGATTTGGTGGAATTCAGGAAGAACAGGAGAGGAAAGAAAAGATATAATCATGGATCATAATCCGGATCTTGGCTTCACCATTTAATTCAATTTCAATCCATGCGATCGAACCAAAACAACACAAATTTTCACATGGAAATAAAATTTTAATCAAATCATCGTTACTTTCAAAATTCAATACTTGTATATATATAGCCTACAATACGTGCATCATACATGCAATTATTAATAAAATCAAATCTAACCAAATCTAATTCAAATAAATCCTAAATGTCAACCAAATTTACTCAAATCTAAATTCAAATAAAATCAACAAATCTTACTAACTCTGATATGTTTGATTCCCTCATTATTCTCAACGGCTTGAAAACATTCATTCTTAATGAATGTAGTGGTAGGTACTAGTTAAGCACGATCATGTAGAACTGAACCGCATCACGAATCTCAATCAGGCCAAGGTAGTGGTCGGGGAATCAACACTGATGCGTCAAGACTGAATTAAGATAGTGGAGGTGGAATTGGCTTTCGTGATAAGCCGACTGTGAAGGATGGTAGGTCGAGCCAATCACAGATAGACGGTAAATATGAATCATCTATGACGAAAACTGAACTAATTGCGCTTAATTTGCACTATGAGTAGCCTGATCTCTACAAACCTGTCTTCGTAAAAAGACCTGCCATAGGTCATAGACGTTAGGCGATCTCAAGGATATAGCCGTCAAAGATGGTGCTAGCTCCACGGTAGGTGTTGCTGGAAGATCTACATGAATCTCAATAAGAGGCACTTTCACTTTTAGTCTTGTCTCTTTCATTTTTATGGCTTCTTTATTTTTGATGCCTCCATTTCTGACTTTGGTTCTGTATCTTCAACAACTTTTGGTTCTGACTTAACGACTTCAGGCTCTACAAGGATTGGAGACGCTGATCTGTGTCAACCTTTACTGTCATGCTTTTTAGAAGCTTCCCCATGTTAGCTAGGATCTCCCACATTCAGCGACTAGAACTGAAAGCTGTGGCTTCTTGATCTTTGGTTTATGCTCAACATTAGGCTTTTTGCAATCGCCTCATATGCATAAATAAAGTGTGGAGCATACCGAGCACGAAGAAAATCTTGTAAGACAAACCAACATCTATGTGAACTATGATTGTTTTCCCACCACCAATAAGTTTCTTCAACAAACCTCATTTGGGCATAGCGATACTTCTGTTCAGATATCAGGGAGAAATAACTGAAGAATTTTTCAAGATAATTTTTTCACTTCTCATATCCATAACAATCATAAGAACCCTGAAAACACGAGATAGCCACATATATATCACGTTCAACTTTTTTTTCATCATCATCAGTATGTATATATTTACCACAAAAGTAAAAGCACATGGAGAAAATTTGGTATGTAAAAAATCAGAAGTTACTTAAGAATCTCAACGACTCGAATTGGACTCGAATCGGCCTGAAAATGAGGGCATGAAACACTGTTCTTCTGCACGAGCACTATCGGCACCAAATAAGGGCTCGTGGAGGTCAGTTTTGCTGTTTGAATGCTGTGAATCTCAATATCTTCGAGACCCAGCTGCGGATCTAACGCTTCAGTTGAAACTCGAAATGGACTTCGAACAGGCCTAAAATGGACTCTGAAACGTCATTGTATATTGCTGCTGGATTGTAGTGGCTCAGTCGACTTAGTTGAACAATGCAACTGAACCGATTGAACAGTGCGGCTCAGTTGAATCGTGACTCGAGCCATTGGGATCAGATCAGCTTGGCTGCGTCGGGTCAACAATGGAGCCGATGCCGATGCTGTCAGCAATCAAGCCACTGACGTCAGCACTTAAGCCGACTAATGGATCGGCTCTGGACGGCGCGTCGGGTCTGGGTCGTGTGGCTGGATCTGACCAAACAACTTAAGTTAAAACCCGAAACAGCTCGGGTTCGGGTTGTGGACCAAGAAAACCCGATAACCTGTCTCTTCTCCTCGACAAGTAAAGCTTGCAACGAAGACGAAGGCGTCAGAGGTTATGGGAGGAATTGGCGGCGAAGGCAGAGGGTTGGTTGGTCGGCGAAGACGACGACGACTAGACGGCGGCGATACTTGAGACGAGAGAGGAAGAGGGAGCGCAATGTCGTGGCAGCAAGATGAGAGGAGGTCCTGGCCTATTGTGGCGGGTGTCGGCTAAGATGGAGGCGTCGCTGGCAGTGCTGATGTATGATGGAGGCGGTGAAGGAGGCGAAACGGTGAGGTCATTGTTGAAGACGAAAGAGGAGGTCGAATGCGTAGGTGAGTTGGGGCGGCGGTGGAGGGGTGTGTAGGCTTCAATTTTTCTGAGGAAACGGGGTTCTGGCGGGGGAAGTTGACGATGGTGATGGGTCAGTGTTGTTGATGGTGAAGAAGGTGAACAGGAACAGTAATTGGTGGGAATTCCATTTGATTTTTTTCTTTTTTTTCTTTTCAAGAACTTTGGATTTGATACCAAATAGATGTGGGATGGAAGGAAATTTAGAGTTTATGGTAGGGGATTTGGTGGAATTGGGAAAGAATAAGAGAGGAAAGGAAAGGTATGATCACGAATCACAACCCGGATCTTGGCTTGGCTTCATTGTCCGGATCTTGGCTTCATTGTCTGATTCGATTTCAATCCATGAAACCAACCAAAAACAATACAAATTTTCACATGGAAATAAAATTTTAATCAAATCATCATTACTTTCAAAATTCAATAGATAGCTATATATAGCCTATAATATATGCACCATACGTGCAATTATTGATAAAATCAAATCTAACTAAATTTAATTTAAATAAATTCTAAAGCTCAGCCAAATTTATTCAAATCTAAATTCAAATAAAATCAACAAATCCTATTAAATCTAAACCGTTTGATTCCCCATCAGTTTATGTTATTGTTATAAGGAAAGTTGGCGCTTGTGTGCGTGCGCGCCAGGGTGGGGTGGGGGATGATGTTGGATATAGGGTAAGATCATGATGGAAATATGCTTATATTAGATTAAAATGGATATGAGGCCTTGCATGGGTTACAAGGATGAAAAATGCAGCACTTTGCGCCACACACACACGTATATGTACATATGTATACATATGTATACACATACATATGTACATGTACATACGTATATGTATATGTACATATTCATATATGTACACACACATGTATATAAATGTGTGTGTTGCACGGACACGGCAATGTTGAAATTGACAAGACACGTAGACATGTGATAGATTCTTAAAAGTACGCACGACGCGCGTGTCAGACACGTTTTAGATTCGACACTTCTCTATGATAGAAGTGTTTGTGCTGCACACACTGTGTGTGTTGAGGGGGTTTGCGGGCCAGGGGGGTTGTTCCTTTATAAGGTTGAGGCAGCCTAATATTCTTGAAATTTCATAATTTTCCACTCTATTGAAGCTTCCTGGGAATTGTTGGGACAATGTGAGCCTTTCCTAAAAGCCTGATACTGCCTTTCTAATTAATTTTTTTCCTCTCTGAGTTTATATTTAAAAAGGTATCTCTGCTATAAGTAAGTCACTATGACTTGAGCTACATCTATTGAAATTTGAAACTATTTGATTCCGTGACCTATGTTCAGTAGCGCATAATGAAAATGAGGGGTCCTGTATATTTGACTCCTCAAGGCTAGGTACTTGTGGAAAGAGGGTAAGCCTGATTCATTAGTATTCTCCCTTCATTATATTGTTTCTTTCAGAAACACACGCTTATATGTTTTATACATTATTAGTGTGTTGATATATATTGTTGGCGCGCAACCAGACAGCTTAAGATTTTGGATAAAGTGGCTTACTCTCACGGCATATGCTTTTCTGAGAAGTCGTATGCTTGTTTCATATTTGTAATGATTGCTGGCCTCCATGAATGCTTTATTTATTAGAACAAGTTGTTTGGAGTGTCTGAAATGTGTACCATTGTTGAGTTGAATATCTAACAGTTTGATCTTATTTGGATGGATGGTCTCCAGAAAAGTTGAAAGCTCTGCCTTGTGTATTTTTTCCTCATCAGATTTTATTTTTCTTTGGCATTAATAATTTAAAGGGTTACAATGTGCAGGTTGAGAGCATAGTTTTAAGTATTATTTCCATGCTTTCCAGCCCCAATGATGAATCTCCAGCAAATATTGAAGCTGCGGTAAGTGAAAAGGAAAACTGAACCTCAATCGTTTTTTTATACTGGAACTGATGTTTTTCTTTTCTTTTTTAACGTTTATCTTCAAGTTTGTTTGTTTTACAATCTGTTTAAACGCAAGTTAGTTTTAGGATTGGGAAATGGCTAAAGTAAATGTTATAATTGAAAAAAGATAATCAGCTATTACAATGTTGAGTCCGAGGCAGGACCTAGAGAAGCTTAGGGAAAAAGAAGAAGGATATTTTATTATCATGCACCTTGATCTCACTTAAACCGCTTTAGATATTAGTTTTCTCTATTGCTGGTATTTTGAACCCTCATTTTGTTTCAAAGGTATATATGCAATTTGCTCTATGTATTAAGCAGATGTCTCAATGTCAAATATATTCCTTGTGCAACATTGGACCGATCCATTTGAAGGGCTAAACATGGATTACTGACTGATTTTATTTCAATGTCAAACCTAAAAATGGAGTTGAAGTGGCTGCTGGGATGTTTATGTTATTGACAAATACATAGAAAGTTCAAGAAAGAATTGTGTACCACAACCAACAGTATTTGAAGAAAACGTGGATTGGATAAATTTGGTATTGGTTAGATCCTTTACGGATTGGATAAATTTGGTTAGATCCTTTATTATCAAATAGGGCTTTGGCTCCAGTAGCGCCATGGCAAATCAATCCATTGCATACACCTAGGACCCATTGCATTTGGATGCACATTCTGTACAAGTTATATCTTGGCTACATCATCGAAATTTGTACCCTAAAGTTGTTGCTTTCTTGGTACCTAGTGTTTTAGCAAATTCTGGCCATGAATTTTAAGTGGACTAGCGGACTGGGCTTCGGGAGGATGGGCGGAACTCTATCTCGCAAGGCCTGGATATAATCTGCAAAACAAAGACAACCAAGAGTCAGAGGAGATCAGAATGTTTCCCGACCTAAAACCCTCCGACGCTTAAGTTGGTCCGTGTCCGAGGTGAATCTTCTTAACAAGAGCAATAAAAGATTGCAATACTAAGGTTCATAGGACATCTCTCTTTTTGAGGACACTGTAGGTATATTTATTGGTAGGTTAAGATGGACAACGAGGTTCAAATGCCTTACTGAGTTTGCGGGTGTTGTGATTACCGCTGCCGCTCTGCAAGATTTGGGCGCCCTTTTCAGGTCGTCAAGGCATCAGTGGGTGACCCACCGGCCGGTCGCTTCGGCTGCCTTCTGTCGCAAGGTTTAGGTGGCTTTGCAAGTCTACACTGGAGTGCGTAGATGCCTTTGCAGTGATTGTGGTCCCCCCCTCCCCTTTTGTCGCTGGCCCTGAACTGGAACAGGGGTTGTCGGGTTTTGGGCCTCGGGCCTCTCTCCATGGGCCGCTCAAAACAGGCCGGCCGAGTTTGGGCTGGCCAAGCCAAACAAAGCCAGACACCTAGTGCAGTATTTGGCTGCACATTCTTTACAAGTTATGTCATGGCTAGGCCATGGAATTTATGCCCCAAAGTATATTAAACTTCAATTGGAGATTGTTGGTGCATCAGATTTGCATTGAAAATTTTTGGGAGTTCTCTTATGATAGTTTAGGCAATTATTTGCATGATGAATCTCTAAGACATTGTTATGAAACAAATTGCAATTTCTTTTACTTGGTCAATCATGCTTCAAAAAAATGTCGGAATTGGTTTACTTTTCTCTGTGAACTTTTGGCGATGGCTGCCTTTTTGCTGAACTGCTGAACCAGATGGTCCGTAGTCTCCAAAGTTAGTGATTTTAAGTGCTTCTTACCAAACGGTTCAAGTATTAGCTTGTTTGTTAAGTGTTGTTGAGCTAAATCTGGCTAATTCTTGCCAAACAATCAAGTCACGATGAAAAAAGGTTTAGCTCAAAACACATCTTGAAATCCACCTATTTTTTCAAAACTCAAGAGTTGCTAATTCCACCCAAAAGTTGGAATTAGCCTCCCCACCCACCCCACCCGCCCAACCAAAAATCCAGCTAAATCTAATTTCAACAAAACAACTCAAAAGAGCTAGTTCTTAACTATTTTTTAGTTCTCTTCTCCCAGGGCACTAAATTCTAATCCTAACTTCACTTGCCAAACAATGCAGAGTGTCATTGGTCAATATGTAACTTGAGATTCTGATCCCATTCTGTGATGTTGATATACACTTAATCCTCAGCCCAAGAATGTTCCTTTGAAAATAGAGTATGTTGTCTCATTCAGTTGGAGGAGGAAAGGCTAATGTCAAGTATAGTACCAATTTTGACTCAAAACTTGACTGGGATCTTGTTACCTATCATTCATACCTATTAAGATATCAAGAAAAATCAAATAATTCAATGGTTAGATGTGAAGTTTCAGTCGGCATTTCTGTTAATTTTTTCCTCAATTATAGAGCTTTAGTGTTTGTCTCATTTTAATTGGCAAGATCCTAGATGATTACTATGGTTCATTGTGAATAAAACATTGCTCTGACTTCCTTTTTCTTTTTTAAATAAATGTTCATTGCAGAAAGAATGGAGAGAAGGGCGAGATGAATTTAAGAAGAAAGTGAGCCGCATTGTCAGAAAGTCTCAGGAAATGCTCTGAAGGCTACACGCAGGCAACAACATCATAAGAGATGGGAAGCCTGCCTGCTGCTGCTGCCTACTACTGGAAATGATCTGCAGTGATCTCAGATGCGTGCCTTTACCCCTGAAGAACTCGTTTATGCGTGAATGGTCTCTGGTGCTGCTTGTCGTCGAATTGAACCATGATAGTAACTGGTTAGCATTGCGTAGCGTCGCTCATTTTAGTTCCTCTTCCCCTTTGTTTTATTTTGTTTTATTTCTCTCTGTCTCTTTCTTTGCCATGTTTCTTGGCCTCTCAGCAACTGTGGAATAGCTCGTGTTTATTTCAGTGCCTACCAATATACTACTTATTGTGAGGTCTGGTGAGTGTGTGCAGACGTTCCTCGTTGTTTTCTCCATTATGAGTTGTACTGTATGTGCATAAGCTCGATATATCTTCTTATCATTTGCTCTTGTCTTCTGAACTTTTGACACATTTCAGCTAATAATTTACGCACACTTTCACACAGCATACACACGCCTACACATATACATTTGGACACACCTTAAAGCTAGATGGTTCTACCCATGTTGCTTCTCTAACCTCACGACGATCCCATCAGCGAGCCATCTGGCCCCAGATCTTGGCTATCGGTGGGCTCACAGGAATCACCCCATTCTCCACTGGCCCTCCTACACGCAGCATCAACATCAGCGTAAGCGAAGCAGACGTCCAGAGGTGCCCTCTCCCTTTCTGTCACCGTGCCTGTCCTCTCATCGGTCTCTGGTGC
The DNA here is from genome assembly GCA_038442645.1 of Agave tequilana. NCBI lineage: Eukaryota > Viridiplantae > Streptophyta > Magnoliopsida > Asparagales > Asparagaceae > Agave > Agave tequilana. The sequence goes on from JAVJIF010004437.1 coordinate 226,693, forward strand.
ACTCGTCTGACCACTCCCCAGCTCTCCCCAGCTCTCCCAACCTGATGCGTAAACAAAATTGAACGCATCAAAATTGTGCAAAAGATTTCAGCATGCTGTGAAGTGGTGACAGATGGGAGAGTGGGGTGCCTGTGTAACTCATCGAGTCTTCTAACGTTGTAGCCAAAGGCTTTGGCGCGGTTAAGTCTAAGGATTTGGCGACGTCCCTGACATAGATCATGGTGTGAGCGGAGGCTGGAGCCTTTCCTCTTGAATGCATTTATTTCCTTGCTTGCTCCTGGCGAGGGCTCAATACTAATGGTGGCCACTGCTTGTTCTCGTGCTCGTGTCATCACAGTGAGTTCCCTGTTGCTAGCTTACATGGCACTGTCTAGGATGCAATCCCAGTGGAGGTGAAACTGGGAAATTTTCTTGAGAAAACATCTTGGTTTCACTTATCTGAATGTGTAGGTAACCAGTTCAGTGATTGAACTGGTTAATAATAAATTAACACAGCTAGCTGTGGCCTCTGCCTTTTGGGCACTGCCAACAACTGCTGCCTTTTGGTGAGATGGGCCTGTTGAGCAATGTAGAAGGACTTTTTTGGTTGCCGCAGGGGCTGAATCATAAATTAGCAAAATTGTATGTTGCAGATTTTCTCTCCCCATTCCAAAACTTTCATATTGAGAGAGAGAGAGAGAGAGAGAGATTCAAATCAGAAGAAGAAGATTGGCTTTATAGAAATCCCCAGGTTTAACAAGAATCTACGCCAAAATTTAGCTGCCTTCCATGTGATCTCAAGTTCAAGAGCAGGCCACGACGCAGGATTATAGCTTACAAGAGATCTCAAATTCACCTGCGAGAGACCTCAAATTCAAGAGACTTCAAATTCAAGGACGTCGAAAAGGAAAAATTCAAGGACGTCGAAAAGGAAAAAATAGAATGGTAGTACGTAGTCTAATTAGCATTTTTGGGAACTCGAACAGACCCAATGGTAACATGTAGCCCCTTGGCACAATTATGTCTAAGTATCTATTGCTCCATGTATTATTCTCTTGATTCTAACTTGAAATCAACCAAAAAAAATTCTATATGTGCAATTACTTTTTTTATCCGGAAACGAGATTTTCTCCCGTAACTTCACCACAAAAAATATCCGTTCATCTGTTCGTCTTCATTCACACGAAAGAATCCGCACGTGAGAGAGAGGCGGCTCAGCGCCCCTTTTTTCTTCTCCCTCCTTCTCTCTCCCCTACAACCTCCTCCTTCTTCCTCCGGCCTCCTCCTCCTCCTCCTCCTCGTTCTCTGTAACGCCCCGTTCTATGAATACGTACTTAGATACGTATTCTGATTTTTCGATCGTATTTTTCGATTTAGTTTTTTATTTGTTTTTATTTTATAATTATTTGTGTAATTGTCTTATATTGGATCCGGATTCGTAGATTTGGAATCAGTTGTAGTCACCTCTGTTGGAATTGAAGAATATAAGTATGAATCTTCGAGTTGAATTATGGCGAGATCCGTTGATCGAATCAATTGGATGATGGTTGGAGTGTGCTCTCCTTCCTTTGGGGATGAACGTGGTATATTCACATGTTCAATTCCGACTTCGAATGAATGAGATATTCAAGTCTAAAGATTGCCTAATTCAAAACCAAAACGGGACTAAAGGTAGCTAAAAGCATTTAGTCCCAAATTGGCCGTGGGAAGGAAGTTTGTGGTGTATAAATAGAGAAAATTGAGAACAAAGGGCGTGCCCTTTGGGTACTTGGAGTTTTCGCACGCGATTGGGAGGGATCTATGCCCGCCCGCACGTGTGTGCGTGCGCGCGCGCGCCGGCGCCGGTGCCGGGCCGGGCCGGGCTCGGGTCCGGGTCAGGGTCTGGGTTCGACTGCTGGGTCGAAAGGGTGCAACCTTTCATTGGGTTCGAACCCGTTGGCCCCTCCTGGAGCGCTATATAAAGCGCTCCGATCTCTCAATTGAAAACACACCAAGAAAACAACTCTCTTTCTATCTGAGTTCTGAAGCAGAAGCAAGCCTGCGTTCTGAACAGGGAAGTAGAGTTCCAAAGCGACTTCCAACGAGAAGTGGGAAATCCGTAACTCAGTTTCCGAAGCGACTTCCAAAGAAGATTCTGCAAAATTCGTTCTGAAAGAGGGCTTAGAAAATTCAACAAATTCTTTTATAGAATTGTTGTCTGAATCTAAGACTTCTGAGGAAGAATATTCTTCAACCTTCCTTCGTCCTCAACAGTGGGTGCTACTCCAAAGTAGAGGCAAATATTCATTCGAAATTTGTCCTTGTACCGCTGCTTCAACGATCCTGTGAAGGTACTGGTTGACTACGGTTCGACCGTACGGTGATTTGGTAGTGCTATCCAAATACCGTGAAGGAGTGTTGTATCTTGGGAGACCAGTGTCCATTATTCCGTTAGCACCAGTGCGGGGGACGTAATTGTCTTAAGGAGATTCGCTCTAAGCGTACCTCACTCCAAATACTGTATAAGTGGATTAAGTCCTTTATACAGGGGATATACTTTACTGTATATCGAGACTGATTTAGATTCAGTCTAATTAGTGTTTAACCAAGGAAGGAAATTGAAAGGTGATTCTTAAATTAAGGAACGTTCTATTGAACGGAAAACCTCCCACCTGATATTTGCCGACCTGGCCAATTAGATTGTTGATATCTCAGTGATCTTGATTAGTTGTCAGATTGATTCCTGTTAAGCAGAATACCAACAATCTTAAGACAATTAAAATTGAAGTTTCTTACTTCTATTCTGCTTGAACTTGCAGAAAATGTCTGAGACTAATCAAGATAGCTCAAGCAAGGCACCAAACATGCTGCTGCAAGCTTTGATGCCAACTCCACTTCCTAACCCGAAGTCGAAGAAGCCAGAAAAATTTGATGGCACAGAATTCAAGAGGTGGCAACAGAAGATGCTCTTCTACTTGACCACTCTTCATCTGGCCAGATTCCTGCAAGAAGATCCACCAGAGCCTGCAACTGATGCATGGACTCAATGTGACTTCCTTTGCCGAAATTATATTTTAAATGGACTGGATGACTCTCTTTACAATGTCTACAGTCCTATCACAACGGCAAAGAAGTTATGGGCCAGTCTTGACAAGAAGTACAAGACTGAAGATGCTGGTACCAAGAAGTTCATCGTAGGACGATTTCTGGAGTACAAAATGGTGGACAGCAAGACTGTAATCAGTCAGGTGCAAGAGTTCCAACTTATCTTGCACGAGATAGAAGCCGAAAGTATGATTCTTCCTGAAACTTTTCAGATGGCTACTATCGTGGAGAAACTCCCACCTGCGTGGAGAGATTTCAAGAACTACCTGAAGCACAAGCGAAAGGAGTTGAAGTTGGAAGATCTCATTGTGAGGCTTCGTATCGAGGAGGACAACCGCAAGTCCGAGAAAAGGAGCAATAAGAACTCCTATGAAGCAAAAGCCAATGTGATCGAAGACTCAAAGGGGAAAGCGTCTACTTCCAAAGGCTTAAAGCGGAAGAAGACTTCCCAGGGGTACAAAGGCAAGGTCCAAGAAGGTAAGAACATGCGCTTCAAGGGAACTTGCTACATCTGCAACAAAGAGGGGCATAAGGCGAATGAATGTCGCAGCCGTCTCAAATAGAACAAGAATCTTGTTGATGGACTTTTTAAAGCCAATGTTGCAGTGGTAGATAAAAAGTCTGTGTATTTGTACCCGAAGCTTATAAATAAAGGAAAATCTTCTGTTTATTTGCTTGAGTCTCCTAATTTGTGGCATGCTAGATTAGGGCATGTAAATTACAAGTCATTAAAGAACTTGTCTAATCTGGGATATATTCCTAAACTCAACTTGAAAGAAATTCGCAAGTGTGAGATTTGTGTTGAGGCCAAGTTGGCGAAAAATTTATTTCACTCAATTGATCGAAATACAGAACCTTTAGGGTTAATTCATAGCGATCTGTGTGATTTGAAGTTTATGCCAACTAGAGGCGGTAAAAAGTATTTGATTACTTTTATTGATGACTGTACAAGATACTGTTATGTGTATCTTTTAAACAGTAAGGATGAGACAATAAATATGTTTATAACATATAAAGCCGAAGTTGAGAATCAACTCAACAAGAAAATCAAGATTCTAAAATCCGATAGAGGCGGAGAATATGAATCAAATAATTTTAGTGAGTTATGTGCTAATTTTGTATTAATCCATCAAACTACAGCACCATACACTCCTCAGCAGAATGGAATTACTGAACGGAAGAACAGAACTTTGAAGGAGATGGTTAATTCCATGCTCGTAAGTTCTGGAGCTCCGCAGAACTTGTGGGGGGAAGCTCTATTAACTGCAAATTATATTCTAAATAGAGTACCCCACAAATAACTTGGTCTTATACCATTCGAGTTATGGCATGGAAGGACACCTTCCTACCATTACCTCAAAATGTGGGGGTGCCTTGCAAAGGTGCTGGCACCATTACCTAAAAAGACTAAGTTGGGAGCAAAAACTATGGACTGCATATTCATAGGCTATGCCTTGAATAGTAGTGCCTACAGATTTCTGGTTCATAAATCAGAGATACCAGATGTTCATGTAAACATGATTATCGAATCTAGAGATGATGTGTTCTTTGAAGACATCTTTCCGTTCAAACGGGAAGGAGATAAGACTTCTGGGAAAAGAACACACGAGATGGCGTTCAGGGACGAAAGTTTCGAGGAACCGACTGTTAATGCGAAAACTGAACCAAGAAGAAGTCAGAGATCTAGAATCTCAAAATCTTTTGGTCCAGATTTCATAGCATACGCTATTGAGAGCGAGCCTCAAACATTTAAAGAGGCTATGTCAACCCCAGAAGCACAAATGTGGAAAGAAGCTATAAATAGCGAAATAGAATCCATACTAAGTAATCATACTTGGGAATTGGTAAACTTACCTCCTGGAAGTAAACCAATTGGGTGTAAGTGGATTTTCAAACGAAAATTAAAACCCGATGGATCTATCGATACGTACAAGGTTAGATTAGTAGCCAAGGGTTATCGACAAAAAGAAGGACTTGACTACTTTGATACTTATTCACCAGTAACAAGAATAACGTCCATTCGGATGTTAATTGCAATTGCAGTATTGCACAACTTAGATATCCATCAAATGGATGTCAAGACTGCATTCTTAAATGGTGAATTAAATGAAGAGATATATATGGAACAACCTGAAGGATTTAAAGTCAAAGGCCAAGAACACAAGGTATGTAAATTGGTAAAATCCTTATACGGTTTAAAGCAGGCTCCAAAACAATGGCGTGAGAAATTTGATAGTGTCATGATCAAAGATGGATTCACTATCAATGAATGCGATAAGTGTGTGTACACTAAAACAGTTGGAAATGCATGTATCATTGTTTGTCTTTATGTAGACGACATGTTGATACTTGGGACTAATATTGAGATTATTAAGTCCACTAAAAGAATGTTATCCAACAGTTTTGACATGAAGGATCTGGGGGTTGCTGATGTAATTTTAGGAATTAAAATCACCAGAACACCAGATGGAATCAGTCTATCTCAATCTCACTACGTGGATAAGATGATAGAAAGATTCAAGGATCATGGGATAAAGGAAAATACAAATCCTTTTCTCCCACACATCCACCTTCATAAGAATACAGGAACTGGAATACGCCAGTTAGAGTATTCTCAGATTATCAGAAGTCTAATGTATTTGATGAATTGCACTAGACCCGATATTGCTTACGCTGTAAGCAAGTTAAGTAGATACACTAGTAATCCTAGCGATCAACATTGGACCGCTCTACTACGAGTATTGGGTTACGTATCACATACCAAGGAATATGCCTTGAGATATGGACAGTATCCACCTGTAATGGAAGGATACAGTGATGCTAATTGGATTGCAGATTCTGAGGAATCAAAATCAACTAGCGGATACGTATTTACTCTAGCAGGAGCAGCGGTATCATGGAAGTCTTCTAAGCAAACATGTATTGCCCGTTCCACTATGGAATCGGAATTCATAGCCTTAGATAAGGCTGGAGAAGAAGCAGAATGGCTTCGACAATTCTTAGAAGATATACCATTATGGCAAAAGCCAGTGCCCGCTATATGTATACACTGCGATAATCAAGCAGCTATATCTAGGGCACAAAATGTTATATACAACGGTAAGTCTAGACATATTCGTCGTAAACATAATACCGTGAAGCAGTTGCTCTCAAATGGAATTATCTCTATTGACTTTGTATCGTCAAAGGATAATTTAGCGGATCCGCTTACTAAAGGTTTAAGTGGAGAGCGTATAAACTGCGCATCGAGGGGAATGGGTCTAAAAGCCTAACCTTACCAAGTCAGCTTAATGGAAATCTCACTTAGCGACTGGAGATCCCACGGACTAAGTTCAAGAGGAAAAACTAGTTATGATTGACTCAGCAAGTAAGCACTTGGGAGCTTGACTCCAATCCAATCCTAAGGTGCACATAAGTGCTTTTCTACAAGTGGATTAAGGATAAGCTTAACGCTTTTAATGATGCCTATATCTTGTTACTAAACAAGTGGAGTAGAGTAGACTACTCTTAATAGGTTCATCACCTATGTGAGTATAGAGTTGGGTCGGCTCTTTGGGAATTTCTATGGAGGCTGTTATTCCCTAAAGATACTCTCTGAAACCAAGAATGTCCAGGGCCAAAACGGACACAACCGAGAACCAAAGTTGATTTGAAAAGTCACTGTGTGAAGCTTGTTGACTTGGCTTACAATAACGGCTAACAGTTCAAGACCTAGTTCACTGATTAGCCAGTAAGTCCGATAAAACTTTCGCTATGGAAGGTTCAAGACCTAGTTCACCTATCCTTATGCAGTTTCTTTTCTCACCTTTCTCAATAGAGTCAGTCTCTTTGTGTGTCATTTCCTTGAATCTCCATTCATTGTGGGGGATTGTTGGAATTGAAGAATATAAGTATGAATCTTTGAGTTGAATTATGGCGAGATCCGTTGATCGAATCAATTGGAAGATGGTTGGAGTGTGTTCTCCTTCCTTTGGGGATGAACGTGGTATATTCACATGTTCAATTCCGACTTCGAATGAATGAGATATTCAAGTCTAAAGATTGCCTAATTCAAAGCCAAAACGGGACTAAAGGTAGCTAAAAGCATTTAGTCTCACATTGACCGTGGGATGGAAGTTTGTGGTGTATAAATAGAGAAAATTGAGAACAAAGGGCGTGCCCTTTGGGTACTTGAGTTTTCGCGCGCGATTGGGAGGGATCTATGCCCGCCCGCACGTGTGTGCGTGCGAGCGCGCCGCCGCTGGCGGCGGCCGGCCGGTGCCGGGCCGGGCTCGGGCTCGGGTCCGGGTCCGGGCCTGGGTCTGGGTGCGGGTTCCCTACCTGGCCTGGTTCTTTTTGAATCGGGTCTCGCGGGTATGGATTGCAAGCATACCCGAACCGGACCCGCTCCGCTCCGGATCCAATCGGCCCGCCAACAGACCGCTCCGCGTCAGTTGGACTGCCAACAGTTGCGACTGTTGGGCTGCCAACAGACACGACTGTTGGGTCGAAAGGGTGCAACCTTTCATTGGGTTCGAACCCGTTGGCCCCTCCTGGAGCGCTATATAAAGCGCTCCGATCTCTCAATTGAAAACACACCAAGAAAACAACTCTCTTTCTATCTGAGTTCTGAAGTAGAAGCAAGCCTGCGTTCTGAACAGGGAAGTAGAGTTCCAAAGCGACTTCCAACGAGAAGTGGGAAATCCGTAACTCGGTTTCCGAAGTGACTTCCAAAGAAGATTCTGCAAAATTCGTTCTGAAAGAGGGCTTAGAAAATTCAACAAATTCTTTTATAGAATTGTTGTCTGAATCTAAGACTTCTGAGGAAGAATATTCTTCAACCTTCCTTCGTCCTCAACAGTGGGTGCTACTCCAAAGTAGAGGCAAATATTCATCCGAAATTTGTCCTTGTACCGCTGCTTCAACGATCCTGTGAAGGTACTGGTTGACTACGGTTCAACCGTACGGTGATTTGGTAGTGCTATCCAAATACCGTGAAGGAGTGTTGTATCTTGGGAGACCAGCGTCCATTATCCCGTTAGCACCAGTGCGGGGGACGTAATTGTCTTAAGGAGATTCGCTCTAAGCATACCTCACTCCAAATACTGTATAAGTGGATTAAGTCCTTTATACAGGGGATATACTTTACTGTATATCGAGACTGATTTAGATTCAGTCTAATTGGTGTTTAACCAAGGAAAGAAATTGAAAGGTGGTTCTTAAATTAAGAAACGTTCTATTGAACGGAAAACCTCCCACCTAATATTTGCCGACCTGGCCAATTAGATTGTTGATATCTCAGTGATCTTGATTAGTTGTCAGATTGATTCCTGTCAAGCAGAATACCAACAACCTCCTCCTCTTCCTCTCTCTCCTGTCGGTCGATTTCCCACCGCTGTTCATTGTTCGCGGTATGCTAGTTAAAAAATAGTATATTTACCAACTTTTTACTCAACCGAATATGTTTCGCTGATCAATTCAGCGACACATTTGGACACCAAAAACTTACACATGCTAACAAAGCATACGGGAACCATGCGCGCGTTCACATATTATTTTCATACATCTGATTATGGGAGCATCCACACTTACCTTTCATTATTCATACAAACAAATTAACCATCCGAACTACTGTGAAGAAGAGGCTGGGGGTTTCACATGGCTCCCTAACCTCACAACAATCCCATCAACATCGCGAACATACCCCACCTTCTGCCCCCACTCCTTGCTCTCCGGCGAGCTCACCGCCACCGCCCCGTTCTCCACCGCCCTCTTGTACGCCGCGTCCACGTCCTCGTACGCAAAGCACACCTCCACGGGCGCCCTCTCTTCACTGTGCACGGCTCCGGTCCGCTCGTCGGTCTCTTTCTGGTGCAGCGGCGTGAAGGCTATCGTCGTCTGCCCGCTCTCCAACTCGCCCCATCTGCATGTTTTGCAATTGGATTAACAAACAAGATATCAAAATTAACGAACAAGATGTCGAGATTTGCTCATTTGTTTCGAAAGAATTTTTTTAGTGGTTGAGATTTGGACGACCTGTGTGATTCATCCAGTCTCCGGACGTTGTAGCCAAAAGCTGCGGCGTAGAAGGCCGCGGACTTTGCTACGTCTTTGACGTAGACGACGGTGTAGGCGAAGGCTGGCGTTAACTTTGAAGAAGCCATGGTTGATTGAATTGAGAAGAAGCAGCTGTTGATTGGGTGTGTGAGAGAGAGAGAAAGCCCAGTTGAACTTGAGAGTAGATGTATTGAGAGTGCATCACACGTGGCACGCATGCCGGATGTGAAGGTCCCATATGCTTCCACGTGTGCTACAAAGGTGGTTTTTGCTTTGAACACGTTCTAATTTAGGGGCTGTTTGGATTAAAAATCCTCCTTGAAAAATCTGACAATCGATCCTGATATGATCTAGACATATCAGAATTTTTTAAATTCTCATTTGATTTTGTGTGCTCGAAAATTTTCATCATTACATGAACATGTATGTTTTATTGACATGACCTAGCAAAAATTTACCCATCAGCTTTTATCCGTATGCACGAGAAATCGCACAAAAAGAGGTGTGCATGAGTCTCGCCGTGCGTGATTTCATGAAAAAACTGTACGCACTGATACTTTTTTCCCCAGTCTCCTTGAACGATCCAAACAACCCCTTAGCATTTAAGCATCTTTGGCAAGAGGACTAGAGCAGAAGATGAGAACTAGGCTCATATGTTATTATCTTGCTTGCGGACAAATTTTGAAATAATCTTACTTAAAAAAAATTTAAAAAAAAAGACTACTCTCAGAAATAATTAACAAAGCAGATCTCTCTCACGTCAGCTTTGTGTCACGTCAGCTAGCGATAGTTTCGTGTGTTCAAAAAATCTCCAGTGTTCCAACACGGGAGTTTTTGCCCACCCAGTTAAAATGTCCGGGTTTCCCAACATCGACTTTGTAAGCCACACGGAGAAGTACATACAAAGAGATAAAGGAAGAGAGGATGACTGAAGGAGACCAAGTTATAGAACTCCAATGTTACTAAGACCGGAGTTTTATTCACTATGTATTAAACTCCGGTGTTGGTAATACTGGATCTACAAATGGTACGAATCTCCAGTGTTGACAACACCGGAGAATTTTTAAACCCACAGATCAATCGTTGGTCGATGTGACACCCCGCTTCCAAAAATATGCAAAAATAGGGTCGCGACGAGAGTCGATGACATATATACGCGAGGAGAATACCCTACGTATACACGCTAAGTTTAAAAGTAACCTAAGCAGACTATATAATCACTATGAAGAATCAATATCACTACAATATGGCATATAAATTTCTAACACAATGATAGCAGATGAATAAATGAATATAACAAGTACTAAGTCCAATGCACAGAATCATAGAAGCAACAAGAATTAAAAAAAGCAAGAAAATACCGAGAAAGGATTATCAAGTAAGAGAACTCCGACTCCTCAAGATGTTTGTGCTCCTCTCCAAATACATGAGTAGTAATATAACATACATAGACCTGGATATGCAAATTTAAGGAGTCAGTACTCCCAATGAGTGTGTAAAAAATGAGGGAATGGTGCACGTGCATATAATGTGATGAAATACAATATAATAATAAAATAATCAGATCATCAAGAACGCATAACATATATGAACAGTAATAAAGACAGTCAGTGCTAGAGTCCAGTGTACAATCAGGTCATATGTACCATCAGTTATCCAACATAGCATACATGTATCAGGCGAACACAATCAGTTATAGTTCATTATGAATAGTTCATTATTATTAATTAAGTCAGCGGACACCAATTGCCATCTGTAATAGACGCATCACATACTACGCCTATCACATGTGTCAATAAAAGTCCTATGTTATCGAAACTGATAGAAAGAGACATTTGTCCATGCTTTAGGTGGGTCCCGTACATACCCGGGACCACGACCCAGACGCTTGGTGCTGAACTAGGCCGTACCGCCAGGTACTACAGTTACAATATAACAATAACAGTATGGGATTTCAGTCTTCCCCGAGAACACTGCAGTGAACCCTATCTCGGCTGTGCAACCTGTACCCTGGTCCACCCAAAATACAGACGTTGTCTCCTCCATCAATCTTCCCAATCCAGTATAAGTTGTTCATTTACATTATTATTTAATTCAATCAATATTCATGCTATCTGGATTACTGGAATGATACAGTGACAGTAACAGGACAGTATAACAGTAAAAAGTAATCGTATACGCGGTAAACAGTAACAATAACAATAAACAGTAGTAGTAACCGTGTACACGATAAACAGTAAAACTGTACATAGGGTTACAGTCTAACAATAATTTCTCAGTAATTTCAGTAACATGAATAATACAGTAACAAGTGTGAACACTGATTCCTTACCATACAGTCTCATCTAGAATCAATCAAAACCTCATCTCTCTGTACTAAAGAGATATCAGTAACTGATCCATCAACTCATAGTCTCAATAACAATCACTGCGAACATTAAAATTGAATCCAAGTCAAAGTATTTGATACAGTAAACCACAAGTTCAATAAACCAATAATCAGTTCTCTCATCCTGTTGATCTACTCCAGTCCTTTATATTACTAGTATATTCATCCTCTAGTCACTAATACATCAGAGTCCCACACAAACAGTCAGCTACATCTAATTGTATCTTCACTATCGAATAACATTAAAAATCATCAATCAAAATCAACACACACTCTCACTTCTATAAAAGTCAATCACAATATCCACATACTGAGGTAATAATCCAACTGTATACATGTCTAAACTACTAGTTCTGGCTAATTCAATCAAACACATATTTCTCAACCCAAAGTCAACTCCACTCCAATCGAGACTATTGGTGATCCAAGTCCAAAACCCAGACTTTTAATAAAGATACATCCTATTGAAGAGTCCACAGTATCTAAATGAATTTTCCCATCAAAATAATCACTAAATAATTATCTAATAAATACTCACATAAAATATATCATCTATCCAAAAACACGAACTAGGTCAATCATAATATTAAGTCAACTCACAGTCTAAGGTATAACACAGCTAGTTCTGTATCCGAAATGGTAAACAATCTATACATGAAATAATATAGCATTAATATCCCATGATACAATACCGAATCCACAATCATATAAATGTCAAGATACATCTGATTAATCATCTGTGATCTATCTAAACTCTCCTCGGTATGACAACACCAATCTAATTATCCACTACACATCTTTAAGATTTACTGTTCCACAATCTGATCCGTCCCAAATTTGAGTCAAGCTTTATTCAAATTAAATCTATTAGTAGGTCCAAGTATCAACTACTGAATAACTAACTCAAAATATCCGGTCGACAGTTTATCAAGTACATTCCGATCTCAAAATACTACTACTTTGGTATAGATATCGTTGAAGTGAGCATGATTAAGAACACTAATTAACATGTACAACCAATATCTGAACAAAGTAATAATTAAATAGAAGATAACAATAATTAACAATAATGCAAAAGTAAACACTCACATGAAATAACGCAGCTTCGGGCCTGAATCACCGTTTGGTCTGCACTGCATGAACTAGTACGTATCTCCGGATCATTTCATGGGTCAGTTTTGGAATCACTAGTCTATCAGGTCCACAGTGAACACCAATCTAAATATCTTATTACTGAGTTCGGATCGCACGAGCGAGTCCATAATAGCTGTAACACGAAACCATACACAGAGAGGGGGGAATAACACACACACACATAACACACTCACACATGTACGTCACACGTGCACACACACACACACACACGTGTACACCCACATACAATTACATACATACACACATATTCTCACACATCCACACAATATACACACATACACAAACGTATAAATAAATATACATGCGTACTCACCATATATACACATGCATACCTGCACACATACACACACGTGTACACACATACGTACACAACCACACAATGCACTCCCATGTCCACGCGAACACAACACACACAAAACACACACATTATAAATACATGCACACACATATATTAATACACACAAAGTTACATTACACAAACATATACATTCATAAATATTTATACACAAAGAGATAGAGAGAGCCCGAGATAGAGGGTGCTCAGGCAAGAGGAGGCATGGCCAGAGGAGACCGGGCATGGCGGAGTTTGTGGGCAACGCCAGCGGATCCATGGAGGAGTTTAGAGGTCGCGGGGCTGAGATGGGTGCTTTGGGGCTCGCCAGTGGAGATCGCGAGAGGAGGGAAGAGTAAGCTGCAGGTCACGGAGGAGACCAGCGGCTCTGGGGTAACGGCTGAGAGAGATTGGTGCGGCCTGTGCATGGAGTGCTCATGGCAAGGAGGAGCAGGTGGAGCGCATGGTGGTGCGTGGGGTGCGGGCAAGGCCAGGGAGCTCAGGCGATGGCAGAGGAAGAGCTGGCAATGCCGTGAATGTTCTGGCGAGCCGGAGGAGTGTCAGGGAGTGATGGGCTTAGCCAAGAGGGCATGGATATGCTCGGCCAGAAGGGAGAGGCAGGGCTGCAGGCCAGGTCATAGGGTGTTGCGCCAAGGGCAATTGATGGAGAGATGACTATGGTGCATGGGGTCGTGGCCCGAGGAGTTACCGGCCATTGGGTGAACGGTGGAGGGCAGTCACGGCCATGGAAGGGACGAGTTTTGCGCCGGTGTGCTGCTGTGCGCGGCCAGCAAAGGGCAAGGGCAGAGCTCCGGGTGGTTTTCGTGGGTCTTGGGGAGTGAAGGCAAGGAGGAAGGAGGTGGGATATGGTCATGGGTTGCGGCTCGCAAAGATGGGTGATGGCAAGAGGAGAGGAAAATAGAAGGAGATAAAGAAGATTATGAGGGGGATTAGTTTAGGGTTTTGATTTAGTAGTTAGGATTATGGGATTGGGTTGTTGGGTTTGAATTTGAGTTAATGGGTTTTTGGAAATGAAAAAAGGACATGGGCCAATGGGCTTGGGGATAATGGGTATGGATTGGGCTAATGGCTCAATTAAAAGAAAATAGAAGGTAGGCCAATGAGCTCATGACTTGGGCTTGGAAAAAATGCTAAGAAATAAACATAAAAATGAAAATGAGGGAATAAAGGAAATGGGTTTAGAAAAAAAATAATAGTAATAAGGGTAATAACAACTGTGTAAAACATAATACATACATTAAATCATGTATTATAAATTAGAGATATTACAATGGCGTAGAGCAGACGTGACATGAGAGAGGTCTGTTTTGCTAATCATTTCTGAGATGAGTGTTTATTTAAATAAAATTATTTCACAATTTTATCCTTTTCTTAATTTTTTGACATCTAGACTGAAAAAAAAGATTGGCATAAGTCGACCGCAGTGGGTGAATCCCATGCAGGTCACATCGGTTAGTATTCATTCTATTTAAAAAGATGGAGAGAACAAAATTCTTATTTTATATTTTTTGAAAAATAATATCTTTCAATTTCAATTTTTTTAATCAATAAATAAAAAAATAAAAAAATTGAAACCAGATTTAAGATGAAATTTTCATTTATCTTCGTTTGCAAACAAGGTTTTGAATTAGAATAAAAATTCCTCACCTTGTTTTTTAATCTATATTTAAGTGGAGTCACCAAAACTCAAATCCTCCTTAATTTTTTTATTGTCAAATAGAACTAACTAACTACATGTTTTTCTCTTTTCAAATTAAAAATTATAAAATTATAATCCTACGCTCTTTTAATTTAATTTATTATTTATCATTGAATCAAGTCTCACTAACTAACCAGTAAACGTACATAACACTCAGGCTCCTGAGTTCTAACTAAAGTCAAAATTAGAAATCATATAAAATCGCAACAAAATTATGATTCCCCTCTGACCAAATGTGACCAGCGCAGCACAACGAATTATAATTTGTGGCCACGTAATCCAAATAGATTCGCTTTGCAAATAATTAAGATTAAAATTGTCAAACCCAAGGATAAAGAATATAGCAGCATAAATAAATAATGGCTTGTACCTTTTGTCGGTTTCAGATTTAAATCTTATATATAATTTTATATCTCAAGTAGTGTGCTGCTTTCTATCACGGTGATTAACGAAAGAGAATTAATTAGGTCAATCTCAGTAGCAAAATAGTCCAAAAGTCTATGGTGGAATATCATTAAAGAAGCTTGTTTTAGGATAATCTAATCAACTAATTGTTGGTAGGGACTGTCTGAATAATACATCTCTTTCTATATGATTTCTCAGGCACGGAAACTTCTGAGTGAAGTTTTGTTCAGCCATGCCAGTAAAACGTGAAGAAAAACATAATAATAAAAATCTTTCAAGCTCACTGCATCAAACAATAATTCAAAAAATAATAACGTCTCAAAACAGATTTTCGAAAAGAGTTCCTTCAATCAAATCAGCCCTAAGTAAATTTGACTGGTCAGAGGCAAGTCCACCCATTTGACTTGCGCCAATTCGTCAAAAGACAAAATAAAATAAAACAAAGAAAAAATATCGGGTCTCTTACGACTCTTGTCACTTCCAGTCCGCAATCGCTCCCAAGTCATCACCTCAAGTCTCGAGACTTTTCTCCAAAATTAAAGCAACCTCTCTCTCTCTCTCTCTCTCTCTCTCTCGCCCCCCTTTCAATAAAACCCCTCTCTTTTCCTCTTTTTGCACACTCTCATGATTTCTTCTATTTCTTCCCAAAATAACAATTTACGACGATGCCATCCCCTGTCCGCAACGACGACCACAACGTCAACAACATCTCCCCTCGGATCCCGTCGCCGGCGGGGACGCCGCACCACCGCCACCGCCACCACCTCCCCCACTTCCACCCTACCGCCTCCGACCACAAGCTCCGCCGCCTCAACTCCCTCATCCTCCTCCTCCGCTTCGCCGCCTTCTGCTTCTCCCTCGCCGCCGCCATCTTCATGGCCGCCAACGCCGCCAGATCCCCGGGCTCGCCGGCCTGGCAGGACTTCGAGCTCTTTAGGTACTTACGAATTCTTGTAATTACTCTATTGCCCCACCGGCCTTGGGTTGTTTTGATGGCAAAGTGTAGATTTTTGGTCAGGTTCGTGCTGGCGGCGAACGCGATCGTGGCGGTGTACTCGCTGGCCGAGACGGTGGTGGCGATTTGGGAGATCCTGAGGGGCACCACACCGCTGCCGGAGTCTCTCCAGCTCTGGTTCGATTTCTCTCACGATCAGGTTACTAATTTTTGCATTTAACCCCTCGCTCTTTTTTTTAAAGTTTTTCTATTATTTTCAGTTACCTTTTTTTAGTTAGCCATTTTGAAATGTCATGGGGCATGGTCCAGACGTTGTCAAACATTTTAATATAAATAAATTAGCTTAAATTTTTGGTCTGGGATTCTCATAATCAAACAATTTTATTTGCAAATAAGAGAAAATGGAGGGACTAAAGTGAAAACTTGCTGCAGCTTTTCTCATACCTGCTGCTGGCGGCGGAGGCGGCAGGCACCGGGGAGGCGCGCAACCTGAGGAGGGCGGGCACGTGTACGGTGGAGGACACGTTCTGCGTCCAGGCCTACATCTCCGTCGCTCTGGGATTCGTGGGGTTCCCGTTTCTCGCCATCTCCGCCCTCATCTCCGGCTACAGGCTCGTTTCCTACTCCATCGTCGGTTCCCGTTTCCATTTCTGAGCCTCAACAAAACTAATTTTGTTCTTTTCTTTTTATGTTATTATCATTCTGAGTATTAAAAAGAGAGTGAGTGTGTGTTTTGCAAAACAAATCTTGCCCTGTGTAATTATGGTCTGCATGCATTATGCAAATTTTTTGTTTTTTCTGGGCTTAATTATGAGTGAATGCTATTTTATTAGGAGCGGACAAGGTCATAGGCGGCCTCATTTGTGGACTGTTGTCGTCCCTCCCTCGTTTGATTTAATTAATTAGTTAGTTAATTACTATTAGTGAAGTACTTTTCTTCTTTTTATAATAATAGTTAACGCGGTGTGTGCGTTTGTTTGTTTCTATTTTCCATTTGGTTGGTCAATGGAAAATATATAGACGCCGTACTTACTTGCTAGCAAACCAAGAAACAATTGCACATCACTAATTGTTGTATATTAAAAATATTACTCTTTTTTTTGGTCAATCTAGATGTTTTCCTGTTCAAGTTCCCCGAACAATGTTTCGAATTGTGGATTTATTGCAATAAGATGGAGAATCAGAAAAGAGTAATATATGAGACTTTGGTATCTAATACTTTACATATCTAATCTAAAAAAGTTGTTATTCTTAAAATGTTACCTCTATGACGGAATCCCCATCAAATTTACACACACACACATATATATGACATGTGTGTTGGAGAAAACTTCACCACAAGCAGCTTGACACTCTCGATCAAATATGCCAGAGCACACAGAAAAAGAAGATGCCTTTTAGGTTAGAAACACTTGTGTGGTGTCAACTTAAAACTCTCGGGTGTGAGAATCAGTAGTTGGTAATGAAAAGGACCGACAGAAGGAAAGTGCTGGTGTATTTGTGAGTGGTGGTTGAGTGTATGTGCAGTATGTGCTCTGAGAATTAAAGGAGCGACCCTCAATTCTCCTTAGAGAAGGAGGTGTATTTATACATGATAAATATGGATAGATGCAGATCTTTAATTATTCGGTTGGAATCTTCTCATCTTTGTAACCGTTGAAATCGTGTCAAGTTTGTTAGGATTGGCGTGCTGGAGAGGTGATCTGTTGTTAGCTTCAACTGTTTGTTGGGTTGTAATGTTGTTGCAAAGTTTTGATCGAGTGGGAAGATAATGGTGCACAACCGCTTTTGTGCTTTGCAGTTTATCACAATATGTTGCTGAAATTGAGGGAATTGTTGTCACGTGGTGGGACTATTGGATTGGAGTCGAAGCGCCTTCAGGCGGCGATATGATCTCAGAATTATGGATGAATGATAACTCCGGATAGGAGGTGGCGGAGACTTCGGAACGGGTTTCCGAGAGCAGGTTCATGTTCTTATCACTGGACACATGTCGCAATCATGACAGGCTACAGCGTGTTATTGTTAATTTGGATATGGAATATAATAGATGATATATTTATTTTTCCTACGGAAGAAATGGAGCCAGGAAAAAACAATTGACAGAAAGAATACCAGTAGCTATATTTTGAAGCAGAGAATTATAAATTCAAATCTTTCTATATATAATACTAAAGAAAATGAGGCACACAATTGCATGCTTGTATTGTGACGAGTTGTACAATGTATAGACACATATCGTGTCAATTATGCTGAACTAGTTGGAATCTACACATGAAGCGTGAGGATTCAATTGAATACTAGTTAGTAAATTAGCATATAAATACTCTCTTTTCCTTTTGAAAAAAGCTCTTTTGTTATAGTACTAAAAGTTTTTCTTGGAATATTTCTTTCTTGAAACTTCTTTGGCGAAGCTTTTCACAAAATCATTAGCTATTGAGCTTTTGGATACCTTTTTCTTCATCTTTCTCTTGTTTTTTTTTTTTTACTCCATTTTTCTTGTGAACTAATACCTTGTGCCTAGAGCTATCAGCTCTCTCCTGCCCGTTGGCAGAGAAGACTCTGATGAGACTTTGCTTCTTCCTTCTTCTTCTTTTTTTTTTTTAGGTCAACCAGCAAAAGATTTGAATGGGCCAATCCAATGTGAACAGAAGACCTCCGGTCACTGTGCTGCTTAATAAGTAGTAGTAGTAATAATAATAATCAATGTGATGTTTACACGTAGTAATCAACAAAATCTAGAGTCTTCTCGTTATTCATGAAAAGAAAATGTCTGGTATAAAAAATAATAATAAATACTAATTTTTAAACACTGAAAAGTCTTAAATAATAGGAAGTCTAATACTCACTATATTCTTCTCCTCATAAATTTCTCAATGGCAAAAACAAGATGTAAAGAGAAGAAGTGAAAAGAAAAAAAATATATGGAGTAAAAAAAGGGGGAGAAAAAGAAAGAAAAGAAAAGAAAAAGATAGAAAACTTCAATCTAAGAGCAATGCAAAGGTTGAAAAATCAGTAAGAGCCAAAAGGTACTTCTCTCTTTTTATTTCTATTCTCATCCAGATGTAAGCAAAGTTAAAAGGAGTCCTCCTCTTTTTTTTTTTTTTCCCTCACAATTATAATATTATATATTTATTTATTTATATGCTCAAAAAAGTCAGAATCCCATTGTCGCATGGTCCTCCTTTTGCAATTATTGCACCAAGAATGGTACAATTATTGTACAAACTGAGTCACATTCCCACGCAAAAGTCAGCCCCAAAAGTTGAAGTCTTTCTGATATGGGCTAGAGTGCAATTGAACAACCCAAGGCCCAATTAATTTGTAGCCCATAGTAAAATTGTAATCTCAGCCCTTTCTAAGCTGTAAAACAATCTGGGGCAATTGAGAATGATTTACATTCCTGTCCATGTAATATAATAGTACGTTGGTCTTCAAAATCTCCGAACATTTTGCCTGCGTAGAATAGCTGGAGAGAAGAATTCACTTACATAGTTACAACCTAAACAAATGTATTGTTATTTTGTCCACATTTAAGCCTCTATTATTGAAATTGGAACTAGACATCAGAACTGCAAACTGCACCTTGTGCAATCTCACCTGGGGCCTCATCACAGGAAGGCTGTCACAAGATCAGGGGAAAGGATGCATCACCAAGCCTCTCACTGAAGCCCTTACGCTGTGTTTGTATGCTGGTATCGCGTTCTTGAAGAAATGTTTATAGCAGTTATTGACTGAACTGAACAAAGAATGGCACACATACAATGTTATTAGTGTGCACCAAATGCAGATAATGTGTGATATTCTGAAGCTGTAACATACATTCTGTGGCGAAAAAAGATATGAAATGAGTAACAGGAGTCTTAGAACTGATTTGTCAAGTATCATTTTTTCTTCAGCAGTAAATTGTACCAATTTATCCTGGAAGATTATCTCTCTACTGCGAGCACAACCTGCACCTAGCTGCTCCAAACCAATTTAACATAAAAGATGGCTCAAAAGTGTAACAAGGATAAAGATATTTGCGCACACGCAGAAATATAATTAACCATCAATAATAACTTACAGATCAAAGACTATGGGCTTTAGAAATAGATTGCGAAGGAAAACAAGAAGTCGAATTCACATATTCTGCATGATTGCAGGGTGTCTGTATCACTGTCTCACTGCATCACAAACAGAGCAGAGAACCTAAAGCTTAACAAACAAAACATGACAAACAGAAAAAAAATCTCTACTGCCAGAAAAGCTGAAAACCAGTGGCATGTTGCACAGCTGCATCGGCAATAATTCATGACAAAATCAAAAAAAAAAAGAACAATCATTTTAACATCAGCAATAGATAGCCCGGATATAACTAGATTCACTATGGGCCAGAAAAGCCTTCATATTTGGATCAGCCATCACATAATGATATGCCATCACCAGAATAAATATGGACACGCAAGCAAATTTGCAAAACCCCCAAATCTCGATCATCAATCATCTGCAAAATAAAAAAAAGTGAACAGAATCAGACAAGCAACCAAAGTAAATAAAGAAGAATGCAAAAAGGACCAAAGAAAATAAAAAAAAGAACACAATGGATACGAGCAGCCTGCTTGTTTGTAGGAAGTTAATAACTCTAACATGTATATCTTCTAATGAATATCAACTACTTAATAATACCCATACCAAAGAAAACCTTCAGCTCAATAGTAAAGAACAAAGGTACAAAAGAAACTGGGAACATTGCATAAAGGGCAACGCGAGGTAAAACTTTTCAGCATTCTGGTGATCAGTTATTCTAATTGCCTTGCGAGTTCTTTGAACATGCCTCAAATAGTTCTTATCATCTCGTAAATGTGCAGGCCATGCATTAATACCATAAAACAATCAATTAGTACAGATAATGGAATATTCAAAGCCCATACACTTTATTCATGCCAGACTCATCTCCTTTAACACCTCCAGATATAAGTATATTGATGTAATTGATGATATACACTTTCCTAACTCAAAACATTTTACACAATTATTGGTACAAAGGCCATGAGCCACTCCATACATCTAGATAAGAGATCTTCAAGCAGACCAAATCAGGAACAAATTATTACAAGAGCAAAAATCTCGTAACTTTGGATTTGTTTGGTATAGTTGATGGTAAAGTGACAGTGAAATATGGATTTGATTGACCATTCTAATGCATCAACTTCATTTCTTCAATGCCTTACTTGATACTTCTGGCTCTGTCAACTGATTAAACACATGGAACTACAAAAGAAAGAAGGAACCAGAAAAGGGAAGAACAATAATAAACCTTTTTCTTGCATTTAAGGCGGGCTACTTCCACCATTATGCAGCAAAGAGCATGGAGCAGCAGATTAGAGGTAAACACGCGTCCACTTGGGGGAAAGAAGAAAAAGAAGAATTCAAACAGCAACACCCTAGTGATTCTTATTCATATTTGGTGTTATGGTGTAAATAATAAATGCAGGGATGCTTTTACATATCTACTTGGTAAAAAGATCAGGAAAAAACCTCAGATCAGTAAATGAAGCTAACTTTCTGTTAATAGAATGTTGAAACAAGTATCTTAGTGAATCTACGGTATTTATTTCCAAAAGGAGAAGGTTCAAAAGGAAAACAGCCAGTGCATATGATATACATCTATTTAGCTAGATTTCACTTGCGTAGAAGAAATCATGTTCATCATATTTTATTAATAAATTATATTTGCTTTCTTTATTTCTGAGTTTGTTCTTTTTTAATTAGTCATGAAAACAGTTGAAAGAAGAACTCACATAAGTTAATCCTTGGAGGAAGATCAGTTAGGTTTATTAGAGACATCATCTTGCTGCTCAAATTAGCATCTCCCTTTCCTTCCCTTCCTTCCATGACTTGCTTTATACCTTCCTTCTGGTAACCAGTATAAAGTTTTGGAGTGCATCTTTATATGCAGAGGCACGTGTCATGTAAACACGTTGCAAGGCAGGTCTTAGAGTCTCCATTCCACCTCTTGCTGCCACTGCAAGGTCCTCCAAGGTTGAAGGTTCTTTTTCACCATTTGTAGTGTTTTCTCCTTGGTGTTTCCCTTCATCTTTGTATCCTTTTTATAGTCATTTGGTCTGAGGTCAGGACCAATATCCCGCACCCAACTAGCTGCATAAAGCCTTGATGCTTCCTTCAACACTAACCACCGTTCATAACCAGGTGAGCTTCCTTCGTGGTTTGATATGTGGAGGATTAGGCAAAGAAGAAGGGAAAGCAATCTCCTTGAGATCGTAGCGAACATAATCGTACAACTTCCTACAGACCACCTTCAGCTTCATTATATTCTGTGAATCCTCTCACTCTAAATGCAAAAGTATCAAGTATCAACATGAACCTACACCAACCCAAATACAAAGGTTCCCCATATATAAGCATCCTTGTTTTTTACTTCTTCCACATATATAACAGTGTACGAAAATAAAGGAAGACTACATCAAAGCAAGACTGTAATTCAATAACATGGGGTAAACAGTCCACACAAAATAAATGGAATACGGGAAAAATAGAAAGAAACAAAGGAAAACAATATGGAAAATAACAAGCTCATAAGTTTCCACTTTCATTATTTGGTCATGTTCACACTGAGACATCTGTTTCTGACTGAAACAATAAATTTGGCATAGGTCAGATTTTCGTCCTTAAGAAAGAATTTTGATGTTACACTGAAGGAGTTTCCAAAACTTTCTTTCCCCACCCAGTAACTACCATTCAGATCAGGTTTCATGCTTCTTGTCTTTTTTGTCCACATCAACCACCCCCTGTTTGCAATAGGTAGTTGGGAAACCTAGAGCAAACATAGCAAGTTCTTCCAGTCACCAGCTACTGACAGATTAATGAATTCATACTTGATCATCAAATAGAAAAACTAATAAAAACTCCTCTCTATTTTTTTGTCAGGAGTTGACTGCTTCAGTAATTACAAATCAAAATGTGGCTTCAATCACTGAAAGTCAAGTTTCACAACGCAAGGTTTTGGTCACTAGCCAGAAGGCAATCAGTTTTTACAGAAAACTCCTTAATCCCTGTACCACAGGTGTGCAGTACCCGCCAGGTGATTCGCTTGACATGACTATCCTTTCTATGATACCAAGGTTTTACTTCTCCATTTAATTTTCCATGACAAATTCGAAATCTTGGGAGTCATGAAAAATCTTCTCTATCTTGTTTGACTTGTCAACAACATAATACATATATCTTAGTTTTATCTTGAAAATTTTGAATAAGTAGTTTGGAGCGAGTTCATTATCATATTACATCCACCATTCTCAGCCTGCTTTAACAAACTTACAATACTCATATTTCTCCATAGCAAATGCATGTGCAATAAAAATAAAATTGTCTAAATTTTACTCAGTAGCAATGCAGACATATACAAAACAGGATATGTATAAAATGACAGTGCAACTATATTTTGTAAGTGTAAATGCAAAACTCATGTTCTCTCAAGCAGGCAACAAACAACTTGAGAGCGCTCACATCGTTCTTTATAGCTACAATTATCCAATGCCAATCAATGAATTCAGTATGGTCTCAGGCCTACATTATACAGAGCTTGATTTTGGTCACTTCCACCACTATGTAAGTCCTACTCTCCTAGCCATTTTACTAAAAACCCATATTCTCGTGTCATTCAATAAACACCTTGAGAGCTACCTAATTCTACCAATAGCTAGTGATGTCTAACAAATATTGAAATACATGATCTCTCAGGCCATTCAACAAAACACTTGAGAACATGTTTCAGAACCGTTCATGTCCGTTGCTGTCTACGGTTTTTCATTCGCCGCGATTTCAGCTTACAATAGTCAGTTTATTCTCCAAGTAACATCACTCTCTAATCTTACACTTTCATTAGATTATAAAACAATGAAGAAAACTGTCATGCAAAACTTGAAAAAAGGTCACACGAAAGCTTACAAATTTCAAATGAAACAGCTCCTAAAATTGAAACAGAACAAGGGAAGAAAGAGTAAGAAAAGAACAGCAGTTGTAGATCACGCCTAATGTTTCTCTGTTTCAATATTATTACAGAAGAAATATAATATATTAAATAGGACAGACTTCTCGTCAATAAATGATGAAATTATGCATTTTAATCAATGGCAGAAAGAAATTTCTAATTTTAACATGAAGAATTAGGAATGCCTCATATAAATTAATTGGGGACAACACTTAAATTAATGCAATTTTTTCAATTTATACTCCAAGATCATAAAAAAGACAATCATAGACTTTGAGAAGGGGAGACACTAAGACCGTACCTTGAATCGAAACAGTTTGCAGGTAGGGTTTCAGTGAGAATCAATCACGGAGATGAGAAATAGAGAGGGC